>JAAVUA010000203.1:0-154547 GCA_014898875.1 Fusarium miscanthi
TATATTATATTAAAAATAAGTAGAAATTTTTATTTATTACTTTTTTTAAATTTTATTTATTTATTAAATTCTTGATATCTTTTAATATAAGAGAAAATTTATAACTTTAAAGCCTTCCATCTTCTTACAACTTCCTCCCTTTCTCCCTCCGTTGCTCTCTGCCAATCCTGATGGCCTTGCCTCAGCCTGATCAGCAATAGCTCTGCTTTGAGACGCGTCGTTGTATGCT
Organism: Fusarium miscanthi; assembly: GCA_014898875.1. NCBI lineage: Eukaryota > Fungi > Ascomycota > Sordariomycetes > Hypocreales > Nectriaceae > Fusarium > Fusarium miscanthi. The sequence continues at coordinate 230 of JAAVUA010000203.1, forward strand.
TCATCATTTCCTTCTCGAGACCTTTGAGAGCATATCCTGGAAGACCAAAGCATGCTGTGACATGGTCAGCGACTTATTTCTCTGGGACTTAGGGGATTGACAGTGACTTACCTGCACCCAAATTTCCGCAAATTCCAAATCCACCTCTTAGCAAACCTCTTCCCAGACCCTTTATCCCCCTCGCTTTGGTATCTTCATAAGGCTTTGTTACGATTCCGCTGAAAGCATCGTAAAAACCCAAGACGAACTCTTTGCCCGCAACCTTGAGTCCACTCCCCAGTCCCGTTATTTCATCACGACGACGAACTTCAACGTTCCAGAAATTGGACGAGGCGTTGTGAAACCCGTTGGCGACGTTGTAGAAGAATGCCACGGGTGCTCTCGCACTTGCTGCCGCGAGGTCGCCTACGTATTTACCCGTCACACGTGTAACATAGAAGACGCGTCCATTTCTGCCACCTTCATGAGCTCTCCATGCCTTTTTATGCTTCTGGTGAAGGCCCGTGACAGGCCGGCGCAGTTTGGGAGTAAGAAAGACAGGCTCGGCGCCATTGAGTGTCTTGGTTACCATTTTCCGTGCGAGTATTTCCATGTCTTTCTGATTTGCACCGCGTGGCCCTTTTCGGAGTCGGGCTTCTCCCGTCTTGACTTCTTCGGGGTCTGTCAAGACCTCTTCTTGTTTGTCGTCGACACTGGAGCGCCTTGTCTTTCCGCGGCCTGGGGAATTTCTTAGGCGTTCGGCATAATCGGATGTGGCGGTTCCTATGGCTGAAGCGAAGCCTGACACGGCAGCTACGGCACCGACGAGAGGGTACTCGGCTCCTTCATCCACGTACCAGTGTCTATGCCGTAGTAGCTTGAGGTTCTGGGACTGAAGGAGCCCAGCATCTATGAGACAGCCGACGGCGAAACCACTGAGATGCGCTCCTGTCTTCCGGTCAAGCCAGCAAGCCAGCCTATCAGGACAAATATCGCAACGAAGGCTATCAATGTCAAGACGGTCCTGAATATCCTGAGCAGTACCACCAGCTCCATCCTCTTCACCAATCTGAATAGCCATATCGTTGGCGACTTCTTGTACTTCTGGCTTGAGAGCAAACCTGATACTGTCTGCCAGGATTTCCGCTGTTAGCTCCTTGTAAGGTACTGATACGGGCCCTGCGCCAGCGCGAGCCATCATCTGACCCCAGAAAGGCTGATCCCCGAAGAAGGGAACGATAACAGTCGGACGCCCGGCGGCTATACCGGCAGCGGTTGTACCAGCGCCACCGTGGTGAACAACGGCCGATACTCGTTGGAAGAGCCAATCATGCGGGCAATTTCCGATGAGATAGACGTTATCGGGGACTTGGCCAACTCCGACTCCGCCCCATCCTTTTGACACGATCGCCCGAACCCCCGCGAGCTCGACTGCCTTCAAGATCATATCCGTGAGCGCTTGCGGATCCTTAACAACGATCGACCCGAAACCGATGTAAATCGGTGGAGGTCCTGCTTCAAGAAAGTCAAGAAGATCCTGTGGAGGCGTGTAAGAGCTCGCGAGTGGTAGGAAAGAAAAGCCCGTGATGTTTAGGTGATCGTCCCAATCAGAAGGCTTGGGAATCAGAGTTTGTGACCAGAGATAACTGTATGGAATGCGAAGTCTGGAGAGAAGCTGGAACCCCCACATTGGACTGATGGGATCGAGGTGAAGTGTTTGACGGCGGAACTTGTTGATGAGGTCGCCCAACCTAAGATTGTCAGTCAATGGCTCCAAGGGGGACCACGATACTCACCCTTGCCATGTTAGAAGCTCCATCATCATAAAAGAGAGGTAGTTGGCGACCTTGGCGTCGGCATCTCCGTAGCTCATAGCAGCCAGAGGATGGGGGAATGCTTTGGTAGGCGACCAAGGCATTGTGAAGACCATGTGCAGTGGAATGTTGAGCTTTTGAGCGCAGTGAATGTGACCCATCGATGGAGGATTAGCAATGATGACATCGGCAAGGAATAGATCATCCACGTTTTCTACGTTTGCCGCCTTGACGGGGTCTCCCATTCCATCGCCTGCCTCGATACAACTCCTCCAGGTACCAGAGATGATCTCCATCATTTCTTTTCGTCTTTTCCCAACATCGCCCTCCTTGAGACTGTCCTTGTTCGGTAATAATCCAGGGTTCTTTACCATGTACGCCATCAGAGCCTCGGGGTCTCCGCCAATGTTGAAGAACTCAACACCCTGTGCTTCCACAAACTCCTTGAAACTAGCATGTGTGCATATCCGCACTCGATGGCCGTAGGGAGCTTTCATCAATAATTGCGCGATCGGAATAAACGGTTGGACGTCGCCTCGAGAGCCCACGATATGGATCGCAATATTTAGTCGGGGACCTTCGGCTGGCTTCTCTACGCCCGGGAGGAAAGCGACGGTGCTTGTTCGACGCGGTTTTGACGGCTTCGGCGGTAGTAAATGCTCTGAATCGGCGACATCGCCCGCGAAGGCTACCTTTAGGTGTTCGCACCATTGGGCCAGCGCTTGGGGAGTGTCGTGGAATTGAACTTTGACGCGGCCATCGTCGATGACATTGCCCGAAGGGCCATTGTCGGTGTCACTGTCATCAATCGCGACATGGCCGAGTCCATGGGACTTGATGCGGCTGAGGTCCATCTTGTAGGGTTTTCGTGTGTGTGCAGGTGTAGGACTGATGCGATGGAGAATGGTGAAGAGGTCGATTGAAGGTATTGGTACAAGCCGAGACACGCTCGTTATCGTTTAGGCCAAAGACGTTGAGATTGGCATTCCATTGCCGTTGAAGTCATTTGTGGGGTCGAGGTAAGATTTAAATGTTTGATGCGACTGGACATCGATGTACTAAACGTTAGCACGATGCAATGTCAGACGGTACAGGAGATTAACTGGTCAGGGGATGGGTTAGGCTGGTCTAGACCAAACTCTGTCTGACTCTTTGCATTGGCTTTGAATAGTGATCAACTGCCTGCCTCATTAGTGCTCTAGTTGAATTGGGTCTTCCAGAGGTGCCGAGGTGCTGATAAGAACATTGTTGAAATGGCCCAGGATATTCCACCAAGAACCTGGTAAGTATCACATGAATAGACTGAGTCCGGCGATCCGAATAAATTCGTTTCTGTTCATTTTGTCTCTCCCTTACGTCATTCTGCAGCTGTTTCCGTACCGCCCGAGCTCACAGGGCTAGTCCCGGCTTTTACATGCCGAGTCGCATTTGAGCCCCTGTTAATTAATTCTCTGCATTAAAGTTCCCTCCAATCCTCTTCTGTATTTCAGCGACGTTACCATGACCCCTCTTATAGGCTTCGTAGGCCAGCCTGTGAGCGTGTATCCCCTTTGAGAACAACGCTCGTTTATCCTTCCATTCCGTCAAAGACCGCAGTTTGTCACTTCCTACCCATTGACTGAAGCTGAAGACGAAATGCAGTCCCGCAGGGAATGATGCCTCTGCCTCAGAAGCTGGGACGAACTGAACCCCCCTGTCAAAACTGTACTCTTTGGCTACAGCTCCAGCAACCTCTTCGAGCGTCTCGTAGCGACAGCCAGACACATTGAAGTATTGGCCGCCTACGGCTCGTCGATCGTCAAGTTCCGCAAGAGAAACGTAAGCACTGCCACAATCATCAACATGAGTTGCGTGCATGATGCTGTTGGGATCTCCAGGAATCCGAAGAACACTAAACCCCTTTTCTCGCTGATGAGCTGCATAGTCGAATATACCGCCGTAGTAGCTGTTTGAATATCCAAAGACGCAAGTTGGTCTGATGACAGCCGCATCGAAGAGCTCCGTATAGTTGAAGACCTTGGCAGAGTTTGTCGTACGCTCTGTCAATATCTCGGGTGCATCCAATGGCGACTTTTCAGTATGAGGCGCGAGACCAGGTGTGCCGTGAAGTCCAGTCATGCCATAGTCCTTGCAGCCAGAGGACCAGAGAACCAGAGGCCGGACTCCGTTTTCGTTACTCTTCTCGGCCAGTCTCTTGACACAAGCTATGACTTCTTCGAAGTGTGCACCATAGCCTGGGATCTTTTCTGTGCAGCTGACTATTGCACCAAAAGTGTTGACCTCTTCGAAAAGCGGTTCCAGGAAACCGAGATCAGTGAAGGATCCCACTACCGGAATAATTTCAGAGAGTGTAAGTTCCTCTCGAGCTTGTGGATTTCTGATGAGACCATAGGTATTCCACCCTGCTCTCACAAAGGCTCGACAAACGGCTGAGCCGATATAGCCATTAGCTCCAGTAACAAGTACGTTACGTTGTCTATATTCAGTCATGATGGTGGTGATCATCTGAAATGAGAAATGAAGAGTTGATATTCACCCTCCAGCCTGTCAAGCAATTTGAGATTAAGTACCTTTCTAGTGATGATCACGCCCATCAACAACGTTGGGGATTATGTCAGTTGAAGGACGCATAACGTTACGATAACGTTAGCATAACGTTGAGAGCCTGGTTCCCAAGATACAATGCCGAATGTTGGTATCAGAGGGTCTCCTGCCTTGAAAAGAGGCCTTCTGTACTGCTGTGATGCCGGCTTTACTCGCTTACGTCGCCAACTTTTCAGCTTCGTTGAATGAGAATATGTATACCTCACTATTCACGTAACCAGTTCAGGCTATCGTGGTTATAAAACATGAAGAGGAGGGGGGACAGGGCGGGCCGTGGGTCTGTTCCAATAATGTTGGCAATACTCAAGGCCAATAAACCTCCGTGTTCACGACAAGTTTAAATCGAGTAGAGTAAAAAACTGGGAGGGAGGCAGGTCAATAATTGCTTCTGCTGCTAAGAGTTCTGGACCTGGAGTAATTGGTAATTGGCAAAAAGGCGAGATGTGCAAAAACATACAACAGCGGGGATTCGCTGGTCGTCACCGACCCAACTACTAATCCGCCGGTTAGTGGCTTGACTATGGGAGAGCGGACGGGATCCCGTATTTTCCACTACCTTTGGTCGTATGTACCGATAGGTTGTGCAGTTCAGTATATAACCATGATTGAATTCGTCCTGAAGCTTGTATTTGGCAGACGTACACCCATGCCACAATGGCATCAAGGTTCCCAAGGCGCATCTCAGACACCAGTCTTGAGCCACTATTCATTTGTCCCTGGCTTTATATCTGCCGAATTGCCACTCCAAGTGTTGTGCCGCCCAAGTGCTGTTGGCTGATACATTGTCAAGTTGAGGTGGTTCTCCAGTTGGTACAAAAGATGGGGACACAGGGTTGAGTGGAGGTCGCTTTCGACGTTGAAGTCGACCAAGTTGTGTGAAGAAAGGAATCGTGTCTGTATTTTGTATATTCTAAGCGCTTCTATTTATTGCTAGACCGAAGCAAATGCCCGGCTGATCGCAAGCCCGGTCGCAGGATACGCCATGATCTTGTCATGTACTCCGTACTTCAAAATCTCCAGTGTAATGCTGCCCTTGCTGGTAGGCCAGACGGTGATTGAGCCCCCTGCTCCGCGGCCCTTCTCAGCGCTGCTTATTCTGCTGAGGAGCGCGCCCTCATTCTCGGTCAAGTCCTTGACACCCTCTGCAGCACGGACAGCTTCCCTATAAAGCTTGATGGAATGCTCCATGGAGATATCTGTGTCATCCTCGGCATGCAGAAGGGTGATATCATACCTCTCAGCAGCCCTGACGAACTCACCCAGTCTATACATGTTGTCCCAAGTACTGGAGAGTTGTCGTGCAAAGAACGCAAATAGCGGTTTCACCTTTGCTACTGGTGAAAGGACAGGGATGAAGCCGCCAATACGATACGTGGCCGTCAATTGGGGGATATCAGCAAAGGTGGCTGTAACAACCAATCCAGCGAAATGAATGGAGGGTTTCTTGTGGGCGAGCTCGTTGACAAGAGCGATTGCTACTGCTGAGCCTAAACTTTGGCCGAAGATAACAATGCGCTCAGGGGGGATACCTGCGGTATGAATGGCCCAGTTGGCAACAGTTACCGCGTCCATGATGATGCCATCTTCGCTTGGTGAGCCGGTTGACTCTCCATACCCGCGGTAGTCGAATGTCAGAACGTGGGTGTTGACGGGATCAGCTGAGTAGAGGGAGCGGTAGCTATCAGGGCGCCAACCGCTAGCCATTGTTCCGCTGGTGCCGTGGAAGTAGAGTACGAGACGAGCATTTGGGTTCTCCTTTAAAAGACGAAAGTTCAAAGTGTCTTCAAACTTGTCTACCAATCCACCGTCTGGTCCTTGGGCTAACAGTTCTTCCTGGTGCGACTCATATGTTGCCAAAGGGAGCACATGCCATGTGTGCAGCTTGACTCCATCTGGTGTTGAGATGTAGAAGGGTGTAACTTGATGATGAGCGAATCCAAACTGTTCTGGTGTATTGAGATCCTTGAACCACGTCAAAGTAACTTTGTGTAGGTAAATTGCGTGAGCTTGTAGTGAGGGCGCAACAACCAACACTCCCAAAATACTGAAATACAGCATGGCTGGAACGCCAAGGGTTAGACCAAGCGCCAGCATCGTCGGCCACAGGAGAGAGAACGCGACCAGGGTGGTAGGGTAGAGACGAGAAGGGTCGGAGGTATCAATTGAAGCGCTGAGATCTAATGACATACTAAAGCTGGGAGTCATACCAGGGTGGAGTTGCAGGGTTCGCTAATATGTGATGCAACGCGCCAATATGACAGGGACTTTGAGTTGTGTGCTTCATGTTGCAGTGCTCCGAAGTGCAAAATATCTTTGCTTTATCTGATGAGACAATGTTCCTGGTATCAGTGAGTTATCATGCTTACTTGTTACTACACACACTTGCTATGTATAATCTCAGGTGGAAATTTGGTTAAACGAGCTCCTAATTCCTCCCTCGCTTTCAAATTGAACCACAAGTCTACGGAGACAAGGCTATAAACAAGTGCAGTTAAGGGCAAGACTGTGTCACTATCTTACTGAAATTTTAAGGACCTAAAGCTGAAAACCCATTCTCCTCTGCAGTCTCCTTCTTTGCAGTTGTCGTGATTGCTTCAACCATGGAGTTGTAGTACGAGTTTAGGACTGTGGGCAATGTTAGTTGAGCAGATCAGAGTATTTTTGAAGTGAACTTACAATGTGGCCCAGCATCAACGCCCAGTCGTTGCTACCAACTTGAGGGGCTCCGAAAGTATACTCGTCACCCATCTTGAACCCCGGGAGGAACTTGGGGGCGTCGATCAGAATCTGGGCAGAGCACATGTTTGAGTATGAACCTCCAAGTGAATGTCCTGTGACATGGGCACGGATTGTTGTGCCTTCATCCCGAGGAAGTGTTTTGGCAATGGCTTCCAGCTGCTCAAAAATGTGGTTATATGGCTTGTATGGTGGTTTGCCCCTTTCACTGAAGTCGCCAAACAGGCCATTATAGACACCGGCTGAGACAGACTGACCTTGCAGGAAATCTCCGGCCTGCACGAGTTGGTAGTTCTTATCTACCATCATCTCTCGCAAGTTGAATGGCGATGTGCTTTTGAAAGCCAACCCAATGAGGGGGGTGCTCTTCTGGGCCTCAGTGGTGTATAAGGCGCCGCAATATGTTCCAGACCATTCGGGCTGCTCCTCAGAGCCCTGACAGGGCAAGTCGCAAATCTGCATGAACTGCATGCCCCAAAGGTCGCCTATGGCAAAGTCAACCCGCCTCCTCCGGACTATGACACTTCCAAACCTAAGCTCATAATAGATGGCCTATACTTTTTGAGCATAGACGGGGAGTACAGCGGACCTCAAACTGTGTATAACACTGAGATAAACAACACTGGTCTTCAAGTTAAGCCTTTGGATGAAGATGATGGCTTCTTGGTCACCGACAACATGGGACGGTAGATTGGGTATGGGACAACTCTCGATAGCCGCATCGTGACTCAGCCTGAAGGCAAGGCACTGAAATGGCGTATCAAGAAGCAGGCTGATTGTCCCGGAAACACGATCTAGTACAACTACATCGCTTCTCCACAGACCGAGAACACCAAAGATGTCGACACATCGTATCTTGACTCGATCAAGTACTGTTCCAACAACATCACTGACTCTCCTGCCACGCGTTTTGTCCAGTTTCACTACGCTGAGCGCAAGGACTTGGTCACGCACTCCATTTCAGGAGCTATCATAACCTTCGCAAACCTCCTCAGCTCCATCTCCATCGGTATCGATATCGGCGGAGAGATTACGGTCAACAGGACCTACTCCCTCGCCTGCGGTCAGTCGGCAACGACCAACGATTCGTACCTCTCGCAGGTAACGGAGGGCTCAGAGAAGGACGGTCAGACCGTAAACTTCTCCCTACCTCGTTCTCATACACCGGGAGATCTCTTCAAGACGGTGCCAACGGACCCCTTCCAAGCCGAGTTCAATGTCGGTTGATGGACGCTGCGATGCCACGGTTAGTCCCATTGTCCCATACCAAGTCACGCCAGATCCCAAGACGGAGAATACTCAGGCGATTCCCGCGGATCTGAGTGGCACGGGAATGGTAGGATGGCTCTTCTACAGCCTCAACTCCGAAAGCAAGCTAGGTATTGTCCCTGTCTACAACGCAGGCCAACCGACAGATCTTCTGTCACCTTCCAACGACTGGATGGGCCTTGTCACTGCCTTTCCGTACGGTTGTCTCACAGACCCAGATGTTTACGATTCTGGCGTTGACTGGAGGAACTATCCACCAACAGATTCTGAAAACTATGTTGTCCAGGGCACTCCCAATTACATTGTAACATCCCTCAGGCACACCAACTACCCAGCCACAAACTCGCTGGCTTTCGAGGTCAACATGGCAAAGAGGCATCGCCAAGTTCGAGACAGAGGGAGAACAGGGCCGGGTGCAGACGACCCAATTCACCTACGACGACAATGGAAACGTCGTCACCAAATATGTTTCAGGATATCAGCAAGGCCAGGTTATCTTCCAGTCTTGGGAGAACTGTTCTTGCACATCTATCCGAGGCATCACAAGTCTCATGACGGCCATGAAGCTCTCCTCGGTTGAAACGAATCGGGACCTGACTGCGTTCCAACAAGGAGACGTGAACTTTACCCAGTACACATACAACAGCAACACCGCCTTTCTTGAAACCGCCAAGAGGTGCCGGATGATACTGGAGACTTTTTAACCACGGCACATGGGTTCGATGATTACGGCAATGAGATATCAACCACGGATCCTGCCGGCCTCACGACCACGACAACATATGATCCCTACTTCAACAGTCTCCCAATTCAAAAAGTAGAGAAAGGCAGCGGCGTCAATTCCATCCAACTTCTTGCGTATGATATGGCAAGTGGCGAGCTGCTGGCCAAACGTGAGACGAGTGGACGACTCACGTGTACTCGCGTCGATGGCTTCGGCAGAAATATCGAGACACGCTTGCAAAGCAAGGTCACAGGGACTCTCTCAACTACAGCCAAGGATTTTCTTCCCAAGGTTTATGCGGCATCAAGCGATTTTATGAAGCTATTGTCTGACAAATGTATTCCGGATCCAGTTCAGGAGTACACCTATGAGCTCTTCAAGAGTTCAGCAAGGAACTCTTATTTGACCTCGTCTACGCTGTCATCCTTCAATGACACAGACATTGGGCAGCATCAAGTACTTGACTTTGTTGATTGTGTTGGACAGAAGAGGATGCAACTATCTAGGCAAGGAGTTGACCCTGCCAGCGGTTCAGCAGACACGCATGTCACTTGGAAGTATTGGACATATGATACGCGCGGCAATGCCCTCTTCGAAAGCTTCAACATCCAGTCAGCTCCATGGGACAACTTCGAGTATCAGCCCCAGTCGTCAGAAGGCACAACTTCGGTATTCGACAAGCTCGGCCGGGTCCTCAACCAAACTCGCCCAAGCCACAACGACTCGGCCATGAACGTCGTCTCAAGCCTGCAATATTCCATCGGGGGCGGTACAGTCTTAGAGACTGTGGCCGGACCAGACCCAAACGCCAGTGCCACCAACGTCGTGTTTTGGTCAGCGCCTCGTACATATGTTTCTATCAACGGAAAGGAGCACGTTATCTCTGCCACGAATCAGGGAGCCTTGACTTCAGAGTTCACGTACGATGTTGCCGGTAATTTTCTGTCTGCTTCCGACCCTCAAGCAAGAAGGGAAACGAGGACATACAACTCGCTTGGCCAGCTTCGGATCCTTGACAACGTTTATCAGAGAATGCAAGACCTAGCTAAGCCACCGGAGTAGCCAGCGATGACTTACATCTATAACGGTACGGGTCAGTTAGAGAAAACCATCAACGCAAACCAAGAGAGGATTGTGTTCGACAGGGACAGCAAAGGTCTACCTGTCAGTAAGACCGGTTTTGATGGCAGAGTACTCAAGTATCAGTACGGTGATGATGGCAAGGAGAGACTTTCCTCGATAACGGGTTATCCTTCAGGTGAAGCGAAGCAACTGGAGACCAAGCTTAGCTTTGAGTACGACGAACGGGCCCGGCTGAGCTCTCGGGCTCTGACTCTCGCCGACGGGGTTGAGTAGGAAACAGTCTTCGAGTACGATTGGCAGGGACAGGTATTGGCCAAGTCTTATCCCAACGGTGCTACCAAACTGAACAAGTACATCGGATCTCTGCTTTCATACAGCGAAGGCTATGCTGAGGGTCCAGGAGGTCACCGAGAGAAATGGCTCGACGGCACCTTTGAGTATCATGATGCGACGGAGAAGCCAAACAAAATCACATTTGGCAAGGCCGATGGACAGACAGACTTTCAACACACATTCGAGTATGATCTCCAGTCGTACACCCTCAGCCACAGCCTCGACCAGCTGGGACAGTCTCCCTCAGACACTAAGCCCTTGGGTCAGGAGAAGTATACCTACAATGGAGCAGACCAACTTGCCCAGAATCTCGACACCATTTCAACGTGAATAATAGGTACAACTATGAAGGTAAGCGTCTCAGGAACTCACAGATTGGAGACGCCCGATGGATCATATGCATAGTTCTTCACATTTGCAACATCGTCACCAAAGCGGACACGACCATTTCATACGGAAGCAACTCGGAGACTGGAAAGCAAGGCGCCGCGACAGTTTTCAATATCTTATATGATAGAGCTGGGAGGGCAACCCGCAGAGATACTGAGGCTTCGAATTTGTGACTCAGCTACGACTCATTCGGACTGCTTGCATCTTACAAGGACAACGTTGGGAAAACAACAAACATGACATGCGCTCCAGATGGCAAGACTGTGAAGCGAGATGAGCCTGGAAATGGAGGGTCTCTCTTGACAATCAGCGACGACTATAATGTTCAGATCAAGAAGGACGGCTCCAAGATCATCACGATTAAGCTGTTTGGTGCTGGTATCTTGATCGGAAACTGTAGCCAGACAGTACCGAGCAATTCCAGAACACATGCCTCTGGGGATGCTCGAGCCTCACCAGCCTTATTCACCGACGTCAAAGGCAACGTGACACACCGGTTCAAGGGCACCGACGGAAGTCTACTCGAGACCATCACTTATGACGACTTCGGAACACCAAAGATCAAGAGAGTGCAGCCAAGCGACACGAGCTTCAACAAGACCTCAACGTACAAAAGCAAAAGTCCCGATGAAGGCGCAGAGCTCTATGACTTTGGATCCAGGTGGTACGATCCTATCACTGGCCGCTTCACCACGCCCGATAACATTCTGGCGGTCAAGGACCTCGCGAGAACTGACGGCCTCAATCGACTGGCGCTTGAGAACAACGATCCGATAAACCACACTGATCCGTCTGGACACTGGTCGTTATCGGCTGTACTGGGTGCTGTCCTCGGCGCTGCCCTTGTCGTTGGCGCCATCGCCCTCACGGTTGCCACAGGAGGAGCCGCGCCACCACTTGCTGCTGCGGCTGCTGGAGCTCTGGCCAGTAGAGGTATCTCCAGTATAACGTACTATTTTGATCATCGAAATGAACGAGGTGGAAAGTTCTGGGGCGGCTACGCAGCCACGGTGCTCGTCAATGCGGCCATCGGAGGAGCCACTCGTACTCTTGGAGCAGTGGCTACACCAGCTAATATGGTGAGTGCAACTGGACGCCTTGGACAGGCGGTTGGATGGACAATGGGCACTGCAACAGACAATCTCATCGGTGCTGCTGCAACCTTCGGCAGCAAGGCTTTGATCAGCACGACATCGTCGTTGTTGACAACCGTGGCGCATAATGCGATTGAGAGCAAGTTCTACGGCACCCACTACGGTCTTTTTGAGTGAGCAGGCACGGCATTTGGCTCTGGGGCCGCGATGGGTGCTCTAGGAGGCCTTGTCTCGGCCGGCTCGCGTTTGGTCAATGGAGGAGAATCGGCCGTGGCACAGACTTCGGCTCAAAGGTTGAAGAAGGGATTGACCGGTGGATTACTAATAGGAGCACGCGCTGGCTTCGCTGTGGCCAAGAGTGAAGACTTGCCCCAGAGAGCTGGGAAATGGGCGTCCCAGGAGAGGATGGACATGGCCGATCTGTATCTTGAGCAGGAGAGGGATTTCAAGGACTCGTTGAGTATGGTTGGGCCAAGTGGTCTTGTTGGAACCCTACATAACGACCTGATCAAGCAAATCATCAGTCATTTGTTAATTATGGTTAGGACATCAGATTGGATTCCACTTGCAGTGTAAGTAGAAACAAGGTCGTTATAGTTGCACATGTCTACGCTGAAGCAACTAAACAGTTTTGGCATCTCTGTCCTTTAAATTGAGATTCGGAATAGGACATGGGGTCCAGTCAGCCAAACTCAAGGAGTCACTGAGTCTAGCTTCGGGCTTCATGGCCACACATCAGCCTTGTTCATGAGTGTATTATGCTATCACAAACCACAACATCTTACAGTGACAGCACTCTTCCTTGCCCCCAGTCGACTGGAACTCAGCGGCTCGTACACCATATCCTCCGCTTCAGTGTCATGCTCGCCCAAAATGCATCAAGTAAAAGTCAAAGGCCAGCCTCCCACAGCAATTCTGTTCAAAATTCCACCGAAACTGCAACTCGACCTTCCAAACGCCTAAAATGAGTTTATCCTCTCCAATTGTGCTCTCAATACTTCGGCACGGGTGTCTCGTAAGGCTGATGGATGGAGTTCCATCGGGTGTGTGCCATGGGATGCAGCCATCTATTCCGTGGCTTCAGTATTTTCTGTGTCACTCTTTCGGCGCAGATGCGGCAGCGGCATCGCGACAACGCTGTTCTAGACGTTGGTGCGATCACCTAGCGGTGCGGGCGTTTCCTTCAGAGTTTGAGTTGAAGTGGGCAGGTCAAGAACCTGGGACTCGTGCTCAGCGGCAGCAAGATCCGGAGTTGGCATTTCCTCGCTGTTCTCAGCGTCGTTGCCTTCGCCATTATCCTCCCCATTGCTTTCACCGTTGCTGTCGCCAGTGCCTTCACCGACGCCCTCACCCTCACCCTCCATCATGGCAGCCAATCGAGCTGCACGACCTTCCTTCTTGCGAGGGATCGGAGCTATAGAGTCAGCACATCTGTCAAAATAGTTGAGCAGTCCGTGTGTGTCACGTACCTCGTCCGTTCTCCTGGACATAAAACCGTCTCAGGAGGGCGACAGCCTCATCACGACCCCATCCACCCTCAATCTCGTAACCAGATTCAAGGTTTCCGCCGTCTCCCCCACCTGGAGGATACGAGACTCCCAGCGTGCCGCTTCCATCTGGAAGCTGCGCAGGCTTTGGTGTTGGATGTGCGCTGGCAGTCTGGCCATCAGCGCTGACAGGAAGTGAGTTGGCATGAATGCTGAAGACACCGCCTGTTCCGCCAAACTTGTCGTTGACTGCTCCAAAATAGACCTTCTTGATGCCGAGTTGTCGCAAGAGAGAAGCACACATGACGCACGGCTCTACAGTGACGTACAAAATGCTCTCTCGAATGATGGATCTATCAACTCGCGCATCAGGGTGGCACTTCTGGCCATAAGGGTAGAGGTGGCCCTTGGATCCATCCTCATTACCCTCATCAGCGGGTCCTGACTCGACAGAAGATGCATCAGAGGCTTCGGCTGATTGATTCTCAGGTTTGGGCTTTAGGTAGGTTGTCCTTGGTCCATTCTTGGGAGGGTAAGAGAGCAGAGCGCCGAGGGCCATGAACTCAGCATGGCGAGTACCATTTCGAGTGACGTTGGTTGCATTCATGCCTCGAGCAATGACCTTTCCATCGTGAACAAGAACACATCCCACGGGTGTTTCGTTGGTTCTGAGAGCAAGTCGCGCCTGGGTTGAGAGTTAGCCAAAGGTCAAGGATCGCAGGGAATACGCAGTCTCGGTAGAGGGTGGGGGACGTTTGCCACTTCCAAGTGTGTTGATTGACTTACCATGTCAAGAGCTTCTTCGGTGAACTTCATGTGCATCGCTCGCTCCGCTATGACAGCAGGGTCTGTATAGATGGGGGCAGCAGGTACGGCTTCAACGGCGGGAGCTGCATCCTCGGCAGCAACAGCAGGGGCAGTGGAAACGACGGGCTTGGGGGATGTTGCGACGGCCTTCTCCTCTCCAATCTTCAGATGAGAGAGCGAGTCTGACAGCTGAGCCGTGTTTGGCGGTTGGTTCTCCTTGTCTACGATCCCCTGGGGGACGTGCTTCTGAGGCGACACCATATCGGAGGTAGTTACGATAGTGTCTTGATGTTGGCTATGATCAGTTGCGGCAGATTTATCCTGATGTCTTGCAGATGAAGAGTCTGCGTTGATTTTGTTGTTTTTCTCTCTCTGAGTATTGCTGTCGTTGCTGGAGTTGCCCCTGCCCGTTTGATCAGTGTCACTGGCACTGGCATTGTCAGTCTCGCCTGGAAGCACCCGCCCAAAAAGACGACGCAAGGCCTTTGCACCTGCCGCTTTGGCCGGCGAAAGACCAAGTGACTTGAAAACTCCCATGTTTGTCTTTGTCTCCTTTTTCGAGCCTCTGAATACCTTCACTCACTTCCTCCCTCACTCACTCACTCACAATCCCCCAGGCTCCAGTCCTCCTCTTTACTTCTCAGTGACAAGTCTTCGTACCCTCGTTATTAGATGCTCCCTTCGCTCGTATCCAAAAGCTTCCTTCTCTTTCTGATGTTTTCTTGTTTCTTCCTCAACCCTGGTTCTTTGTTCCTCCTTCTAGAACAATAGGCTGCTGACACCAAATGTCGTCTCAAAACCAAGTAACACAGGCCTTTGTGTATTTATAATTCGGACAATGGAGAACAATAATCCGGTAAGCTTAATCAGAGCTCTCCCAAGACTTGACAAGAAAGTTCAAATAGTAGATCAGAAGTTGGCTGTCACTCTAAGCTCATCGCCACATGCAATCACTAGATTACAGGCAATCGATCATACAGTACAGATGCCGCCAAACAAAAAGAAGATCAAGGTATCGTCGTGCTGCGTCGTCCTATGGCCCCAGAAATAGATTAATGACAGACAAAAGGAGTCAGATTTCGTTTGGCCTTCAATGGCTTATCAAAAGTTTCCCCCAACTTTACAGTAAGAGAAAGGGTTCAAGATGCTCATGTCCTACATAATTTGAGAGAAGATTTCATATCCGAATTGTTGCGCTAATCCCTGTTTGATCCACCGTACAATACAGATGCCCCGCTTCCATAGTCGTTTGTCGAATCTCAGTCCCCCATAGTTTACGGAACACTTATTCAGAATACGGTGAGGACGTCTCCGTCACAGACAAGCATGGCAAACTTTACTGTTGGTGATACTCACACCAGGCATGCAACAAAGATCACATCGCAAAGGGACAGAATTTAAATATTATACGACCTTGGAGGCCAGTTCAATCGATTTTGGGCTCGATGCTCGCTCTATAGCAACTGCCATTCCCTGTCAAGACCAGCGCAACTGCGCGGCCATTCACTCCCAATGCTAAATGCAGTGAATAAAACAAATAAAAAGGGGTGCAAGCTCTATCATGGCTCTAGCCAAAAGCCTGTATACCAACTCCATTCATTCCACCTGGTGCGCAACAAGGATTCATCGCTACACCGCGATGAGACTTCTGTTCATCGAGACCATTCGACCGACTGACGTCTTGCCGCTTCGTATCGTGCTCTGCAACCTGCAGACCTTCTCTCGGATGCTGGGTATCATACCATTGACCTTTCGCTGACTTAGTGCAGCGGTTTGTGTCTGCTGCTCCCGATATTTGTCCTGCAAGACAAACTGCTGGGAGACATAAGACCAGACGGTCGAGGCGATCAACATGGCAGCAATGGATGCGAATGCTTCCATGCTTGGCTGGTTAGATTGAGTTTCCAGGCCAATGGTCTGGTGAGCTGGCACAACGGGGGCGGGAGAAGGTTGGGATATATCTTCCGCCACATTGTGAATCTCTGCATCTTGAGAAGCTGGCTGATGTAGGTCGCCTTGTGCATCGGCACGTTGGAGAACTGCTTGGGCGGTCACAGTGTGAATCTCGGATGTTCGACAACCCGATGAATCTTCTGTGCCTTCCGTCACGATTGGTTGGTAGCTTGGTTGCGCTATCGTCTCCGTGGACTGCGTGCCCAGAGTCGTGGTAGTAGTGGCGGTTGTAGTGGTGGTAGTTGTCTCGAGTAGTCGAGACTCTAATTGTGCTGTTGTTACTCCGCGGGCCTCGATAATATCGCGACTAATTGTCACCTTCTCCGAAGTTAGTTGCCACTCCATCAGAAGCGGGTTAATCAGTAAGGCACGTACGTTAATATTCGTGGATAGCTGAGAGTCCACAGAGGACAGCGGTTCAGACACGGAGCCTTGCGCGGCGCGATCTGACTGTGAGTTCGTACTCGAGCTCAGAAGTTGCGAGCCGAGACTAGACTCTGGGGTACCGGAGTAATACTCCAGGCCAGCTCCCGGGTCGCGATAGACATCTTCGCGGCCGAGCTGGCCATCGGTAGAGAGTTGTTGGGGTGCGGATGATGAGGCCACAGAAAGCGATCCAAACAGATCGCCATTCAGGTCGCCGCCGCCAAGTTCGCCGCCACTACTATAGAAGCCACTTGAGGCCTCGTTTGGCGGTAGTGGATTCGGTGCTGGTGACCTAGGCTGACTAATAGACTGCTTGGAAACTTCAATCGGGACCATACGCTCATCTTCAGAGAAGATTGAGGCAGGAGAGTACAGGTTGAAGTCCACATAGTCGTGATTGGCTTCGGTCTGGTTGAATGGCATGTACGCCGCAAGATCAGCAAGTCCTGCTAGGTCCTCATCGCGAGGACGACGGAGTAAGTCTTGGTCTGTCGTGGGAGTAACAGGCTTCGTAGAGTCCTCAGAGAGGAAGGAGGAGGATCCAGGAGAGAAGTAGCCCTCGGGGTCATTGAAGAAGTCATAGTTGTCATCCTCAGCAGGGAACTGGACGAATTGCTCCCATGGCTCGAGTCCCTGTTCTGTAGGAGCAGCCAAGCTGTCGAGGTCGGCCGAGGAGTCTTGCTGAGGGAATGTCAATTGCGTAAAGGCATCTTGAACAACAACAGGAGTGGCCTTGGGTTCCAGAGCCACTGTCTTCGTCTTCTTAGTCACCTTAGCGGGCTGAGCTGCTGTGCTGGAAACACCACGCTTCTTGTGGCTAGGATCGCAGCGAATCTTCTTCTTCTTGCAGCTGTCGCAAGCCTTGATAATTCGCATGAGATGAGCGTGATCTCGCTGCTCCTTTGTCTTGGATCCTCGGGAAGCAGAGTTGGTCACATCACGTCCATCCTTGGTCATGATCTTCATGCCAGGGAGGCTCGAGAAATCGGTGGCCTGGGGGCTGGAGGTCGACTTGGGAGATGAACGGCGAGAAGAGCTTGAGGTGTTCACATTGCTCCAATCCCAGTTAGAGGTAGCGGGGCTGGTGTTGAAAGAAGATCCATAACCAGAGTCCTGAAGAGGGCTGGCAGTAGCAGGAGAGTCGGCAGCGGAGTAGATAGGGTAGAACTTGAAAGTCTGCCCAGTCAGGTGAGCATACTCAAAGTAGTCGAGAGCGATGCTGGCCCGCTTCTCCTGGTTGGAGGCGGGTCCAGGCATGTAAGCGTTGATCATCTCATCGAGCTCACGGGTGCCGATAGCAGGGAAGAACTGGAGCTGAGCACCAAGAGTAGGCTGGAAAACCGAGAATCCTTGAGGAAGAGTGTTTGAGTTGGACGCCATTGCAAGCACGAAATTTCCGTTCAGGGTTACTTGAAAAGGCGGAATTTTGAAAACGGGAACGGGGCCTTGGAATTGCTGTGCACTCTCCAAATACAATATCCTGGAGAGCTTTGGTAGGTCACGTCAATAGGCTAGATACGACTCTGTTAATCGATCGGTGCATGAGTGTGACAGGCTCGGATAGTTGCTTACTCCGACCTGCTTACTCTCACGTGAAGCGTTTGGGTACTTGTCAAAGAGTCAAACGAGAGACTATGGTGTTTTGAGGTCGCTCGAGATAGGACGTGCAAGTGAGAAACAGGAAGACTGCGCCAAGAGAGATGCGTAGAGTCTTGTTTCGTTGACGCGTATCAGATTGAACTGAAGGGGGATAGAGAGATAGGCAAAGCCTGGAGGTACCGCACTTGTCGCCAGTTTCGGTGTTAGTCTAGCGTGTGTTGTGTTGTCTTGTCTTGTTTAGTGTCAGTACTGAAGAGGACTATTGCGATACAAGATGTTCTCTTGATCGAATAACCGGATTAGTCGTGATAGTAACGAGAAAGAGGAAGTGAAGGAGGAAACGCCTGAGGCCACGGGGGAGGGCGTCGTCGAAGTATTTCACTGTCTGTTTAATGGAAGCCGCAGGTGCCCGGGCGGAAGCATGGCGCAGCACTTCAGGAAAGTCAGAGTGGAGGAGATTGAGTCTTTCGGCGTGCTCGAAAAGGCAAAGCGCGACAAGGCAGAGTGACCCCCAACCACCAATCATATCCCTGGACTTTTGTAAGATGGGCCCCAAGAAATATGCCTATTGGTTACCTGGACCCACCATCTGCACCATCAGAACTAAGACTTCGGCGAGACAAAAGCATTCTTAGTTGGTCAATGCTTTCAAGCCCGCATACGAGGATGACTCAACTTCCGCAACCCCAGATTTGAAACTCGTTCGACTCGAACTTGACCCCATGTGTTAGTTACACTACGGTAAAGTCGGAGCCCGTAGCACGGCTCAGCAGTTTTTGGTTAATAACTCGTTTCAATAGTCTCAGGGATCATCGATCAACTGGGAAAGCGTCGAATCATCATATCATTATTGTAAACTACCGAGAATTCTTCAGTTATGACTCTTCATTCTTCATACCATGTAACTTTGACTCGTCTCACACCGCATGGGCATTCTCATATGAGGAGATAAAGGCAAAGGGCAAAGGGCAAAGGCAAAGGCACAACTTAGAGTGAGAACTCTAATCGTGTACTCTTGTCAAGACTTGAAGTGTAAAAGCCTCAAGGCAGATCGAAGCCTGATCTTGACAGAGCAAAACTCCTGGTAGCATTGTTGGCTCCGTTTAGAACGCCAAGTGAGTTGGTCGACGAGAAACAAGAAGACGGGGCCCAGTAGCCTCTTATATATTCCAGTGGAACCAACAACATTGTGCCCGACCGTAGTTATCTGGGCATCAAGTAAGCAGACGCAGCACTTCCTAGGATCCACACCTTATCCATCCTTTGGTTCACGACACCAGAACCCAAATATTGGCCGCGTGAACCATGCCGAGAAACAAAACAAGGGGTGCTGCGGGGGTCGACACCATCCTAAACTTCGACTCATTCTGAGTGCATTCGTCAAACGTCCAAATAGGAAATCTAACAAGATAGACGCTGGCAGAGTACCACCTTAACGCTGGTAGCCCATTCCGTTTCCCGAACACTGTTCCCCAACATGCTGATAAATCACCAAAACCTTAACAACAAGGCGCGGAGATGACTCTATCGGCGACTCGTAGATACTTTGTGCAGATCCACTGCTCTGACTTTCTTGCTCGCTCTACTCCTGTACGCACAACTGAGACACTGCAGCCCATTCGCTCACAAGGGTGCTCCAGTGATTCCACAACAGGGCACATCTGCAGAGACCGAATGGGACCAATCTGACAGATAGCTTGGAGCTTGCTGTATCATCCAGTGCTCTTGTTGCTCGAGAGTTTCTGTACGCGGTCATACTATTGGCAAGCAACTGGGATGAGCTGGCCAAGGGCAGATCGGGTCAGACAACTGAAGGTATTTGGTTGTGTGAATTCGTGGCTATCTAAAATTCCTGTTTGCTCAAACAAAACATGCACTAACCCAGAGGATCGAGTCGTTCAGAGCGGCTCCTTGTTCTTCGGCAAGCTTGGGACTAGTCAGTAGCCTCTCGATCATCAAACCCCTTCATTTCGTGAGATTTAGCGAATCGTGTTGAACATCGGTGGGAGCGGCCAGGAGTAGCCATGGAAGCCTTCACGTGGGAAGCTCCTATCTAGTGCGTCCGTTGTTACTCAACAGAATATGGGTAACGCTGGTTGTTGGCAGCACAGACGCGGAGGTAATGTCAGTCCGGATTACGGACGGAGGGGTCCGCGTGAAAGACAGAAATGTCAAGAGTATTCGCAGGTAGTGTCGGTAGAAACGGCGTGCCAAACAAGGTCAGAAACCCCCAGTAAACGACGTAGTTCTCGGAAAGATCCTTCTCCTACAAAGAATTTGTGTGCAGACACAAGAAAACAAAAACATGAGGTGCCGCAGTATCACCATCGAGGCATTCTTCTCGTAGGCCTCGTCATGCCCAGTAGATCCTCAGCATGCCTGCTCCAAGCACCACCATTTGCTCTACAGAACACCGGCAACTCTGATTGAGGCACATTATTCATGGGGGCTATCTTCTTTGGTGGCTGCGCCGGAGCAATACGAGATGAAGTAGCAGGCTCAAATTGAACCAGTGTTTGCGGCGGCAACCCGGCCGCGTCTTGTTTTCTTGCGGCTTTCCTACCTCTAGTCGCAGGGTTAACAATGCGCGGTCGTTGCTTTTCTTGTTGTTCTTTTCCATTGACTGGTGGCTGTGCTGCTTCGAGCCTTTTTCCACTCGGTAGGGGGGCTTCTGCTTCAGTGTTTTGCTCCTTCGTCAATGGTTGTACTGTCTCAAGCTCTTTTTCACTTGTCGCAGGCTGTACTTCTTTGGATTCCGTTTCTTTGGCTGAGGAGTCTTGTACCTTCGAGCCTCTTGAACCTGTTTCGGGTGCGCTGGCTTCCTGCTCTTGCCCCCTACTTGCTGGTTGACCTATTCCGGGCTGTTTTGCGTTCGTTGGGGGTCGTAATATTTCGGTTTCCCTCTCTTTTTCTTGCAACCCAGGTTCTGCTGCTTCAGGTGCTCTACTGTTCGTGGAGTGCGGTTCTATAAAGAGTTCATTCGTATTCGCTGAGGACCGTGTTGGCTCGGGTATCTTTTCTTTAGTTGGAGGTTGCTCCTTCTCAAGCTCCCTCTTATTCTTTTGTAGTTGTTCCGTTTCAGGTCCGTCTCTGACAGACTTATGGTTTGCTGGTGCCTCTAGTGTATCGCGAGCTTTGCCTAGAGGCTTCTGGGCTACTTTCAAGTCGTTACTTGGCTTTTCGACCTCAACCAGCTCAGCATGACCGACGTTGAAACCTCCCATCGGAAAATCTTCATCTGGCATAACAAAACCAATAATTTCTCTGCTCTTGACGCTTTTCCGTGACATATTGGTGATACGTGGGCCGGAACTGGGCTTAGGCTCAGGTTTTCGACTAGCTTTCGACGCGAGAGACAAGCCTTCTTCTTCATCGTCAGATATTGCTGGGGAGTCGAATGCTGAGGTTTCACCCTCGTTGTCGCTGTGCACGACTGGGGCCGCCCTGTTTCGTGTGCGCCGACTTGGGTTTGTCCGTCGGCGAGGAGGTGTAGGGGACCTCCTATCTTCAGAAAGCTCACTGGCCGAAAATGCATCGCCACTCGATACAAGTTCGACCTCCGGCTCTTTTAAGGCCTCAGATTCATTATCCGAGTCCTTCTCGCGGGCCGCCTCTTCTGTATTCGTGTTATGAATCGCGATTGACTGGTCATCGGGCTCCTCCACGGAGTGATGAAGCTCACTTGACTTAGCTGGGTCCTGTCGCTTTTTCAAAGCGATTGTCTTTGTCGTAATCCTCTCAGGAGCTTGGGTTTCTTCTGAAATCGAGGCAGCGCGGGCGATGGTATGCGATGCTTTTTCTGTGTCGCTTCCAGCTCCTGATGAGGGGGGGACTAATCTTCCTGCTGATCCTGGTCGACTTCCTTCCTTCCTTTGAGCCATCATAAGCAGGCCGCGCCGCTGCCTTGATCTGATCCTGAGCTCTGTCCGCGGTTCCTTCGCAGGAGGAGGTTTGTCCGTATCGGTTTCTGTTGCAGATTCTCTATCGGTACTTAGTGTTCGCTTCGCCCCACGAGGTTCCGCTGTGCTCGTCTCTTTTCTTTGGGTCGTTTTTGAGACAGCGCTCTCGGGGCGGATCCGGGAGGTCTTTGGATGCGGCAGTGCTTCCACATCCTCATCTTTATCTTCGTCTACAACGATCGGTTCTTGGGCGACCTTTCGGGTAGACTCCCTTGCAGGCCTTTGGATTGCTGGGACAGGATCACCCTTTGTCTTCTTCGGGCGTGGTGGGCGGTTGTCCACTGGTGGCACTGGTGCTTGATCCACGGTTGGAGAATCTTCACTTTGCGCCAACCAATTGAGAAATGCTTCGTCGTCGGCTGCTGGTGATCCTTCGTCACCTTTGTCAGATTTAACTATTTTCGATGGTTTTGGTGCAGATGTTCGGGATTTGGATGGTCTGTCTGTATTGGGTTCCTGATGTCCTCGACCGCTGTAGGAGCTATCCGCGGCTGCATCACTACGATGTTTTGATGGCACGGGCTCTTGGGTGAGGAGTGAAACAACCTCATCTTCGGGAGGCAGTTGTCGAGGTTTCACTGGCTTCGAGGCTTTCGTGCGATTCTTCGGCAGAGGTTCTCGAGTCCGAGGAACTTCGCTGGTCCGATTGTGCTCATTGCCTGCCAGCAGCTCTTTTAACGATGCCCGCTGTGTAAGAACTCGCCGGGGTGCAGCCTGGCGAAGAGCGCTGGTCTCCGCCTCTTCAATGTTAGAAGAAGGCGGCGGTGATGTTGAGCTTCTATCAGCACGCCTTGATGTGCCATCTCGTGAGCCAAGCGGTGCGACTTTTGGCCTTGCTGCGGCCCTGTCGTGCAATGGTTGACTTCGGGCCGACGGTATTGAAGACGAGAACGGAGTGAGAGTTAGAGTCGTTCCAAACAGAGCACGGGCATGCCCCATCTTGCTCGGAGGCGACTCCTCTCGCCTCCTCCTTTTGCTCGGCCGCGCGTCTTCTGAAGGTGAATCTTGCTGCTGGCCTGGGCTCTCGGCCATCCTGCGCTGCTCAAATGGCGAGTGGGGTGAAATGACGGCCCTCCCAATTCTCGAAGCTCCTCCAACAAGATCATTAAGCGGGCGATGTCTAAGTTGAAAATGGGGGGCATTTTGGTCGTTTCTTGGTGTTTGAGTTACTGCTGCAGTCGATCCTGGTGTTCGTGTCGTCCCAGCATTTGTCCGCCGCTTCTCAACTTCCCTTGCGCGCTTGTCCAGTAATTCTGTCAAATCCTGTTCTCGTTGTCCAGTGCAGTCCGAGACTTGAACGATAGCAGCACCACGATCCAGCTCAAACTCATCACCAGGCTCAAGGTCCCCGCCCTCTTGCCAATGAGCATCGCCTATAAAGTGGTTGCGATCATCATACACCATGATACGCTTGTTGAACGTGTGGTATTTGAGCACTCCATCTTGCCACCTTTTCTGCTTTCTCTTCAGATCGTGCGTAAAGAGGCAAATGAAATCCACCACGAGGGCAGTCGTAGGTACTGAGGAAGAAGTCATGCTTGGTGAAAAGCTAGGTATGACCTCTCAATCTCATAGAAAAAGAAACCATTCAACATCTCGATGTCATAAAGGTCGTTTAAATGTGCTCCAACACATGAAGTACATGAAAAGCCAGGGTTTCACTAACACGAGGTGTACAAACGGAACGCGTAGAGTTAAATTGAACTGGCTTGAACGGCAGGCAAACGCGACGCCAGATCACGTGCTGATTCAACCCCACAGCTCTTGCCTGGAGTATCGCCTCCAGTTTCAGGCAGCACCATAGAAACAGAAACAGAAACAGAAACAGAAACAGGTGCATCATTTGCATGCAAGTTCCAGCTCAATCTCACTTATATGTATTGTTGCAACAGTATGAATTTTTGGCAGGACAAAGTCACCAGAGTCTATTTCTTTATTCCGTTTTGGTGGCATGTTTTTGAAAAGCTTTTATGGACAGTATTAACACAAGATATGAGCAAGGTCTGAACATAAGTGTATACGATGGAACTAGCATGGAAGGGAAAGGATGTAACGGGAACAAGGTCTTCAATGGTAGTGCCTAAATCATCGCCTAATCCTACCGTCTGGCATGCTTGCTGTATCAAAAAAGTACTATCATCTCCTCGGCTACGTGTCACTTCAACATCACGGAGAACAGCTTATACTTATCTGCGGAGATGAGTGGCCTGGTGGTCACCATTTAGTCCTTACAAATGAAATGTATTCTATGGGTATCATGCCTCAACACGTACGGTATCAAATTGTACCAGATGCAGCTAAATAACACGCTGAATGCCACCTAGGAGGAATATCAGGCCACTGATGGGCTCACCTCCAACCAACGCCCTTTGTCAAATGAAGATCCCAAGTTCGACCAGTTTCGATGCAAGAACCATGCTCAATCTGTATGCATATGTCACTCTATCCCAATATCACAACACAGCAACTGGTAAGAGAAAGAAAGTTGTGAAATGCTGCCATAATTTTAGCGACCCATGTAGTCACCACCGCCAATGGCTTCAAGGTCCATGGGGGTGACAGGGCCAGGACTTCCCATGGGAAGGAGTCTGGGTGATACGGGCTTCTGACAGCCGGGAGTAGCAAAGCGAGAGTCCCGGAGAGGAAGGTCGTTGAGTGACAAACCAGGCTTGTCGCCAGATTTGGCCGAGCTACTAATGAGCTCATTTGCAGCCATACTTGCTTGCGCAATCATATCGCGTTGATACTGTTGTAACTTGCGACGGAGCTCGCTCTCGGGGTTCGACTGGCCACTTGCACGAGGGATTGCACTGGAATCGGATCCAACATTGGACGACACGCTTCCAGACAAGGGAGGTCGCAGATTTGATTGGGCGCCATTTCTACTTTCGTAGTTGGATGGGTAGTATTTGCCCATGGGGACAGGGTGGTCATGGAAGCCTGGAGCAAGGTAGGAGGCGACGGGAGTGTTTGAGTGAGACATGACTGCACTTTGGGCTGGATGAGAAGTGGGAGAATCGGCGTAGATTGGTCCAGATTCAGAGATGAGACGACTCATGCGAGTGTCGGGATGATGTTGGAAAGGGTGTGGCCGATGTACACGACTGTTGGGGTCCTCGTGAAGCGGAAAGTAACCTCTACAACGGTGTCAGTCCACGTGGTACAGATGAATGGAATGGAATGGATTGAATTGAATTGAATTGAGAGAACATGGAGATGGATGTCTTACCCGGGAAGGTCACCTCTTGCAGATAAGGGCTCGGGAGGCGTGCGTGCGGGAGCGGAAGTGAAACGCTTGAGTTGAGGTAGATCGATAGCTATAGGTCGAACGTGGCTGCGGCTGCGCGGGGTTGAGGGAGCTGATGGAGTGCCAGGAGCAGACTTCTCGTTGTCGTCTAATAAAGAGGGGACATGTAAGTAAAAAGGGGAAGACCAGTAAGAAGAATAAGGTTTACGATGACCGAATGCGTAGTGACGAAGGGAGGGTCGATGACAGCAAGATCGAAAACAGGATAATCGAGGAATAGCACGGGATATAAGAACATTTTGGAGCAAAAGCCGGTAGTGCACTTTCAGGGCCAGTCCAGGCGTCACTCACTCAACGGCCAACCCCGGGATGGTCGATGGGGGCCGCTAGACTACCCCGCGATGGCTGGGAAGTGAGTGTGGGGAGCATGGTCAAATCCCCGTCCGTTGCAAGAGACATCTTGACTCGGAAATGATTGAGAGGAGGTGGAGAAGGGGCAGATGATTTGAGGGGAAAAGGAAATGATGAGCGAAATAAAGTGAGCAGAATTGTGGAAATTGGGGAGCGTGACAAGTCAAGCAGGCAAAGAGCAGATTGATTGATTGATCGATGGTTGAAGATGGACAAGCTGGAGAAGCCAATATGGCATTCTCGAGAACGGGGGGTGCGGGAGCCTCCCGAGACCTCAATCCCGCCCCGCGCGCTTTGCGCCAGTCAATCGCCAGCTGCATCATTGGTTAGGATGCTCCAATAGCTAACCTGAGTGGCCTTGATAGGCATAACTATTGATGCATTGCGCTGTGGGACAGGGACAGCAGCGTGGACGCGGCTCTTACATGATTCGACCTCTCCAGAACAAACACCCCTTTTCTCGACACAACATCGCATCTATTCGTTGTACATACTTTTGTTTGGTGGTGTACAACTAGAGCTTATGCCATGTGTCAGGGTCTCTTGGGTTCGTTGAGGGGAACTTGTGGCGCCGAACCAGGTTTGAGCAGGAGAACGTGTCTCGCCTCGGAGCTTTTTGCACGATGCTATGCGATGCCAGCTGCCAGGTTGAGCACCGCCCGTCTCCGTTCGGGATCATCGGCCGGAGGATAGCTCCGACGTCCGGCCGTAGAGAGGTTGAGTTCACTCACTTGAGGCCAGGTGATGGAAGATCATCAGAGAGGTGGGGGTGGATGGGCAATCAGGGGTCAAACGACAGGATATTGGATGTGCATTCCAAGCATTCCGTACAATGTCAATGTCAATGTCAATGCTAACTTACCTGAAAAGTAGGAGGTGCGAGAATCAATGTCATCAAGGTCAAAGAATCCGTCTCGAAGTTGATTCTGTCTTTTGGAGGGAATCGCTGGAGTGTTTCGTCCAGACAAGTCGAATTCGCCGATAATTTCATCGGATCGTGGGCTTTGAGGAGAGTTGGAATGGTCGGAGTTCGCAGACATGGAGCGCCCCGGCATGGAAGGTCGCAGCCGAGGCGATAAGTAAGGAGATTTGATGGTTCTGGCAAAACTGGCCATATCGTCGTTGCAGTCGTGATTCAAGGTCTGAGGTTTGAGTCTTTGGTCTCTTGGTGAATAGCTGTTCGCTTGACTGAGAACCCAGCCCGAGTCTTGAATCAAGCGCCAACGTCGCTGCATAAGTAGGTATATATGGAGGATTGAGAAGAACCAGGAGATCGGGTAGATAGGTAGGAATGAATGCGCGCTCACGGGGAAGAGGGCGGCGGCAGTCGGGGATGTTTGATGATTAACAACAGTGAGGGGCAGGTCGTTTGTCGGTGTCGCAAATGACGGGCGGCCAAGAGAGATAATAAGAGTACAACAGAGTGACTTGTTTCTTTGAAAGAATTGGACGGAATGCCACGGGGGATGGATACAAAGAAGTGAGGCGAATGAATAAGGTCGGTAGCTGTAACTCAAGAATGTGATGGCGGCGTCAAGATGTAATGTTGAAGGCAAAGGCAAACACACACAACACGACACAACATGACACTGCAGTGTAGTATGTAAGCACGCACAACAGGACGGTACGGTACAGTACAGTACAGTATAGTACAGTAAGTAAGATGAGTGAGGTGTATGCCTATTTGGGCGAGAAATGAAGGGTTCCCCGAAAGAAATGAAGATCGAAGGGTTCCGAAACGGTTTTGTTATCGCAAGCGAGACACTCACTCACTCACTCACTCACTCACTAGACACACTCTTCCATGGATCCATGGATCCCAATGTCAGAATTGATCTTGCCTCTCCCGTTCCATCCTGGTTCCTTCCAGCGCCTCCCAACCCCCAAAAAGTGGGAATCCCAGCAAATCAGCTCCCGAGCATCTCAAGCGAGGAACATCGGGACGAGAACCAGAAGCCAGAGAAGCCCAAGATCCAGGGCAGGGCGAGGTTTAGTGGATCGCTTCCACCTCGTACGGTGACCCTCTACAGCGGGTTTCCCAATGTTTCCGATGCTGGAACCCGCTACTAGGTACCCGACCTGGAAATGCGACATGCAACCACGAGTTTGGCAGGTATCCCGCTAGAACCTATGAGGCACATTCTGCTGGTGTGACCCTTGATCTGTACCTGGTTGCAGGCGCCGTCACCGTACAGGACGCCAAGGGAATACATGCGGGACGACCCTGTGAGCCACTCAAAAGCCATCAACGCAAACGCAACGCAAACAAAGAAACGAAGCACAGGTTTTCGTTTTTGGTTTTGTTTTGCTGTGCCATCCCGTCTCACGGCGGCCAGACGCAGATGAAAAAAGCGACGATGCGTTTGCAGAGACGAATTAGAACTCGCGGTCAACGTACGTCCTAGACGCAGCAAACTAGCGAATTAGTCCCTGAGATTTGCTGTAGGGACCCTTTGAAAACAAGACCCCTCCTTGGTTTGTTTTTGGTCAATGACGCCGTTTGAACGGTGCATTTAACCGACTCCCCAAGTCCAAGTCTTGGAAGACAGTCAGTCACAGTCACTCATTGTGGAGAGACAATTTTGCATGTATGCACCATACTATGAGGTACCTAGGTAGGTATTATGTACATGCAAGGTCAGTTCTCGGGTGAATAATACGTGGTCAATATTATATCCAGGAACTTATGATCGCATTTGCTATGGGTATTCGCAATCTTAGACCCTCGTATCACCACACTACAATACAACTTGCTCACTCCTCACAACCACCATCAACTAAAAAAAGACGGTATTGATGAGACATTTGAGCATTTGACCGCTCGTATTCAATGTCAAATGTCGTAGAATATTCCCACGTGCTTTTCTTATCGCTTAACTTACCGCCTCTACAGGCTACGATCAACACTCACATCACCCATCAGCAACGCTGCCCAACATCTCCGCTGCTATCTATCTACATACAGACAGACAGACAGGACAAGAGATCAACAGATCCTTGCACCAAAAAACAAACGGGCTTTTAGAAGCGGCCCCCACTTGGAGCTTCCATCAGGCATCTGATCGACGTCATGGCAAGAGAGTAGCTTGGCTTGGCTTGACCCGCCCACAAGCGCCGCTTGCTTTCGCCCGTCAGTCGAAAATCCTAATCCCTTGAGGGTCAAGGTCAAGACACAAAGGTCAGAGCGGTAATACGGATAGACGCAGCCAGCCAAACGCCGAACGAACCCTTGAGAAAAAGGAAAAGACCCCTTCTCCCTCTGAGAAATAATCCGTCATCGTCACATCGTCACATCGCCCCTCGGAAGCGTTGGAGGCGAACCTGTCCACGATCGACGATCGACGCTCGCCCCTCTTTACTCTCTCTCTCGCTCGCTCTCTCTTTTCTGCTTTAGGTCCTGGTCGAACTGGCGCAACATACTTCTCCGTGGTGGTGCCATATCGATGCTCTTCAGGGTACCACGAAAGGGTATCTCGGACATGACTCTGTCTTGGCGTAAACGGTGGTTCGGCAAGCTGCAATTTCTTGGCTTTGTGTTGCCGATGCCAGTGCCCGTGGTGATTTCACAACATGAATCCTACAGTGACTGCCCGTTGGCTATCCATTGGTTAAACAAGTTTCACTCCTGCCGGCGGCCATTGGTAGATCTAGCCACCCATCTCACAAGCCATGTTGCACGCCGTACGGGAGGCTGCCGTAGATGGTTGCACTAATAAGTGTGATATTCTCGATTCAGTTGATAGCGATAAATTTTGAGTTCGGTGCAGGTATTAGTGTTTCAGGAACAAGCAGTCTTTGTCGAAAAGGAAAAGCAAGGGAACACAGAAGAAAACATGGTATCAAAGTCGTGCCCAACATCTCATCTCGTCTCATCCGTTTCCATCCCAGCATACAGGCACACAAAACACGCACACGCACATAAACCACCCGACCTGCAGGCGTCCTTCCCATTACCGTTCCATTACCATTGCCGAATATTTCCGTCGCGAGTTGCATTTGTGTATCCCATATGCAACCATCCTCAGTATGTCCGTCGCTTTCTGGGGGGGGTTTGATGCGCCCGCTTGTGTTTGATCAGACATGAGCGCGGCCAGTAAAGCGGGATCGACTATCGCGATTCTTCCACCAGTGCCCCAGGACCGCCAAGGTAGCAATGAGCCAGAGCAGGGCGCTGGCGAGATCGACCCAGACCGCGTTCTTCATGCGTTTCACGCCACCGTCACCCTCGGCGTCCTCATTGATGTACATCTGCAGATTTCACAATGTCAGCCAAACGATGCCGCTGATCGTTTGCAGTAAGCACTTGGTGATAGAACGTACCTTTCCAAAGACGCCAAAGAGGGCGATCCATAGGACGAATAGAATGAAGTCCCATATCGCGACAACAAAGCCGGCGACACGCAGCACAAACGGGATAAAGTAGAGTACACACGTCACGGCAGAGATGCTACCAACGACCACGGCGTAGACCTGTGCATTGAACTTTTGTCAGCACTGTATTGCATTGTGGCAATGTGCATTTCATTTGCACGTTGACGAACAGAGGGAGCGAGTCACTCACCCACTTAGAATCAGAGTACTTGCCCTGCTTGTTCGCATTATGAAGGTCGGTACCATACAACCCGATAGTGGTCAGAGCCAGTGCGAATAGGAACAAGTGGATGGTGGAAAACACCACATAGCTAATAGCTAGATCCTTGATACCCATGATTGCTTTGCTTTGCTTTGCTTTGCTTTGCTTGATGTCGGCAATTCGAACGGGATGGCAAAGTAGGTGAAAAAGAAAAGATTAGCGAGATGAGGTTATGGGCGG
Source organism: Fusarium miscanthi (assembly GCA_014898875.1). Classification (NCBI taxonomy): domain Eukaryota; kingdom Fungi; phylum Ascomycota; class Sordariomycetes; order Hypocreales; family Nectriaceae; genus Fusarium; species Fusarium miscanthi. The sequence continues at coordinate 30,958 of JAAVUA010000203.1, forward strand.
TCGGAGCGGGTCAGTGTGTAATTGATAAGAGACTCAGATGCAAAAGAAAGAGGATCGCGGCTTTATTAGGATGAGTCAAGAAAATGAGCTGATCACTGGAGCGTCACTCTTACTGGGTGTGCAAACTGTCAATCGACCTTGGCGAAAACTCGTTCGTAGCGTAGACCGCCAGTTAATTAATAGCGTAGCGTAGGTAGCGAAGGGGAAGCCTCTGCCGTCATTCCTGTGACCTAAGAAGCGAGATCGACCTAAAACTTAACAGAATCTAATTTCGCCCTTGGAAATTGTCGTGAATCACTGATGACGTAGTTCAAAGCAAGCTTGTTTTAGTCTCTGCATGGCCCCTGACTCTGACATCTAGACCCTGAGTCTCTGTTCTAGCGGCTTCGGATTATCGAATCTCCGCTCTTAGAGGCTGCTTGTGATCCCTTCAACCAAGGAAGAGAAAGTCATGCAGAGCTGAAAACTGTCAGCGGGTGAGTTGTTAAAGTTTATCAGTTTAGTGGGTGATTTCCAACCTTGAGTTTGGGTCTTTCAAAGTTCAACGTCAACGTCAACGTCAACAGTTCTTATCTCACATCGCTCACTATCTCATCCGCCCTACAATTGTCGCCCCGTAAAACAAAACCGGAATTCGGCCTGGGGGTTCAGCAATGTGCATCGTTGAAAACGCAAATGTTTTAGATCAGGTGTTCTCGATAAACTAGCGCTGATAAAGAACAGTTCTCGAAGAACTGAGGTCATTATCCTTTGATTGAGGCTTACCAAGTTAGTCAGCCAAGCTAATGTCGCGCATGGCAATGTCAAGCGTGACTTTTTGAGATTCACATAATGAGACAAGTGGGAAATTAACTCGAGCTGAAAATCACATGTTTTTGTAAGAATGGCATGTGAGTTGACTACGCTAATATTCTCGAGAAGTCCACTGTTGTTGTTGATGCGGTTTCGGGAGTCGGTGAGAAATACGAGGGATGAGAGTGTGAGGTTGATTGGAGAGCTTAAGCTTCAACTCCAACCGCCGTCGTCTTACTCATGACAAGAGCGTCTCCACTGTTGGTAAGGATAAACATCGTTGCCTGAGTTAGTCGAATAAGCTTATCACATTGAGTTTACGAGGCTATGCTAATTTGTTTGAATCATGAATTTAATGTTGTCGCGTGAAAGTGCTGTTTGAGAATAGGGTAAGAGTAGGCTTGCATCACCCAAAACCCGGAATCATCCAGGAACATGTGCAGCATCATCGTTCTTGGCTGCACATGCCTCAAGTAATACGGCGTTTCCGGTAAAAACTACCCAGTAACGAAGATTGGAACCCCAGAAGTGCGAGAGAAAGACACGACGTTGAAATGCTCATATTGGCATTGCCATTATCCATCATCACTCCAACCCTTGCTCCTGAGGAGTTAGAGACGGGACTAATAAACTCAAGCCTAAAACAGTGATTTATTGGACGTCATTGGCTAGAAGGCCACATGGTTTGGCAGGGAACAGGCGGGGGGCGGTGCTGTTTCAAACTTTCAATTGGACTCAGCCCCTACCTATACCGACCAGCTCGCTGAGTCACATGAGTTTGATTTAAGCCGCATCCACACGGAGCCTCAATATTGAATTGAGGGAACGGTTCCTCTGTAGGGTCCGTGAATACGAGGCGAGTTAGGATGGTAGAATGAATTAAAGGCCGGATTATTCCCCATAATCTTGCCTAGGTAGCTGTAACTGCATGCTGCTGGGGCACAGTCTAGTTTCCAGCATCGCCTCGCGTGTGAGACGAGACTCCGTCCTAAACAAGACTCCTGGCTGATTCATAGTCGCTGCCTTGATCTAACAAACAAACCAAGCGCTTCGAATTTGCGAAGAATAATGAGCCTAGAGCTTCCAGAAACAGGGCTATGCTCATTCTTCCTGTAGTAGCCCCCTGAGGCATTCCGCTTTCATCCCATCTCCTTCGCTTCCTATCCAAACAATGGCTATTGCAAACTTGCTTCGTATCCCCACCCACAAGATGGAAACTCGCTTTCAAGTAGATAACCATCGCAGCTATAGTCCCAATGGTGGCACTGCTATCGCCTCGAACTTCAATCCCTGTTATTCACTGACTTGGACTTCATCTCGTATGATTTGTGTCAACTACAATGGACTTTTGCTGGTTGGAACTCGGAACTTACAGGCCTCTGGATCATATACGCCTTGAATTGAATTGCTCATCAATTTCTATATAACCATGGCCATCTGCATATCTCTTATCATGATACCAACACACTTCTTCACTCATCACCTCTCATCAGCATTATAACACTCTTGTGTCTACGGATACCAACACTACATCTTCATCTCAGAGACTTTACTCTGCCATTCAAACAACAAAACAATACCATTAGACATGGCTGCCGCTAACTTGTAAGTCTATAACATCCACCGTCGCTACCAACATAAGTAGTCTCTAACAATTTCCAGCGCCTCCACCGCCTGCTCTGCTGGCAACCGTGGACAGCTCGTCGACGCCGTATCTCAGTGGCAATGCGTATGTGACCCCGGAACTGATACTGTTAGAAACGGCCTAACATTTATAGTGCTATTGCAACAACGGCTGGCAGAGCATCCGCAATAATCCTCAGTGTCCTGCCTGTCAGGTCCCTCGCTGCGGAAGCTGTATCTACTGTTAAGGCCTAGAACATCAGACTCAGGTCAATTTGTTCATGAGGTCTTGTCTTTCGCTTCTTGCAGACTGGTTCAGCTTGTATTACTAGGATATGTGGATGGCCTAAATCTTTGGAGTTGGAGGACGTTTGTTGGGCTTTTTGCATAAAATACCTGGTCTTTCATAAACTTAGAAGGGGGCTCGCGCTTGCTTTGATTTGCTTTGATTTGTTTCCATAGAAAATCCAACTACTTACGCTCTTTAACAACATGGCCTTTGAAGTGACTCTTTATTGCTGGCCTACCAGTACTAGGTCTGTGTGTTTGTGGACATCGACAAACTTGTAACTTCCAAGATGAGACAAAGCTTTGGTCTAAAATTGCATGTCTAGACAACAAATGGATAATCTTTTGAACAGAAACATCGTTTTAGTTGTAAGAGGTTCTAGATTTGGCAGTGACTTATACCCGTCTCTGGACCGAGGCATGATTGATGACGCCCCACCTCCACCAACATTAACCGCCATATGTGAACTGGCTCTCTTGTTGACAAGGTCTGCTTTGGTCACTGCAATAATAATTCTACCTGTAATAGATATTGGCAGAAATCACCACTATACGACTACTCTACCGCACCTACATCATGGCAAACCTCGGCCCTCCTTTCCATCCCATCGCCGGCGTCGCAAACTTCCGAGATCTCGGAGGCCATCCGTTGCCTATAGAGTCACGCCCGGGATACACAATCAGATCCGGCCTCATCTTCCGCTCAGCAGAACCATCCCGTCTCACCGAAGATGGCGTCTCGGCGCTACAGGAACTCAAGATCTCACACGTCTACGACCTGCGCTCGCGAACTGAGATCGAGCGCTACGCTACAGGTACCCGAGAGTGGCCCGGCGCCCAACGGGTCTTTACTCCGGTCTTTCTAGATGAGGATTACGGCCCGGAGGCTATTGCGTTGCGCTTTCGGAATTATACCGCCGAGGGGAGTCAGGGCTTCGTTGAGGCTTATCGGGGAATCTGGGAGACGGGAACCGATTCTATCAACACTATTCTCTCACATCTTGCCAAACCAGATCCTTCACCCTTACTCATCCATTGCACTGCGGGAAAAGACAGAACTGGTGTGGTCTGCGCTTTCATCTTGTCTATATGCGGTGTGGATGAAGGGACCATTGCTCATGAGTATGGCTTGACTGAGGTTGGCCTCGGTGATTTTCGAGAGGAGCTCCTGGCTGCTGTGATGAAGAGCCCGGAGCTGAGAGCGAATCCTGAAGGTGCTCAAAGATTGCTCGGAGCCAAGCCCGAGAACATGCTTGCTGCTCTGGAAGCACTCCGTAGACAACATGGCTCTGTCGAGGAGTATGTGGTCAAGAACTGTGGTCTCACAGAGGAGGATCTTGAGCAGATTCGAAAGAACTTGATCGTGCCCGAGGAGAGCAGGCAGTAGTGTCGATGACTTATAAACGACGACTGAGGATCATGATGAACATCAATGCCAATGACACAAATTGGGCATATTTATAGAGGATCACATATAGAAATGCAAGCGCTATTCATCATCTCTGGACGAGTAGACAGTCCATGTCTAATTAATACATGGCGTTGGTATTCGTATAGTACAGTTTCGCCACCCCGTATCCCATATACATATATTCATACACTTCAAGGCACCGACGTAGGAATCTTGACCAACCCACGCTTGCGGTCCTCGAAAGGCGCACCGTACCGCCAACCAGTTCCTTTCCTTGATCGACCATCACGACCAACGTCATCAACGTTGATCTCCTTAAATCGGAACTCGTAGCGATCTGTCTTGACGCGCCTCGTTCGCTGCTCCTCACGCCTACGCTCGTCCAGAATCTTCTTGGCTACTCTGTCCTCGTCTGCCTGTGTGACTGCCTGGAACTTGGCTACTGCCTCTGGTCGTGCGGTGCCCTTGATGATGTCTTGCTCCATCTTGATGAGCTCGGGTTGAGGTGATCGCTGATCGGCGGAGAGCATGTTGTCGTGGAAGGCCTTGGCGGCATCTTCTCTTGTGAAGTGCCGGGATTCAGACACTGGTGTGAATAGTTGTTGTAGGGTAAGGTTGTGTACGTGAATCTCGTTGATAGGCTCGTGAGGTATATTCTCTTCGCCTTCATTGTAATGTGTTTTGGGTAGCATCTTCATAACTGCCTTGGCATATGGTATTGCTAATTGCTTGCCCTTGAGGTTGGTTAGCATTGCTATCGGAAGAGTAAAAAAGCAAGCCCAAAATCAGATGATGCTATCAGAGTATATAAAAAGTATAACCATGTATGTGTCTTCAAGACTAATCGAAAATTTTGTTTGGTCTCATCATGTAGCAAGCAGGACAGATAGAGCTTCACTGGGATGGTACTTACTTCGGAGAGCCATTGCTTCTCAACCTCCTTTAGTCTCACAACAGCAGCAACTCTCCTCACGTCGATGTGCATTTCAGCAGACACCGCCTTCAGAGACATGCCCTTCGCCGTCACCTTCTCATAGATGATCTCCCTCGTCGCATCAGAGAGCACAGGCTGACTTCGGAAGAGGGGGTTGAGAGGAAAAGGCTGGTCATTGTGAGGACCGAGGTAATTGGGACCGTTGCCAGGCTCAGCAAGATTCCTGCCATTGCCTGAATTCAACCACTCGAACATCTGCGCACGACCCTTGCTCATCTTCTCGCGGCATGGCGTTGTCGAGAAGGTTCGGAGGAACGGAGATGGAGAGGAGGTCCTCGTGGAGAGGGAAATGGTGGCATCGAGGCCAGCCAGCGGCGTCGATGCACCGCGCACTCGAGGAGGCATGGTTACAGCGGATTCAGATTCTCTCTGACTCTCTGCTGCATTACATGCGACCCAGGTCCAATTGATTAGAATTGGTTGGATGTCAGGTCGGAAAAGGCTGCGCTTGTTTGGAGGTGTTTAATGTTGTTCCAAGTGTGCAGTAATTTTCATCCCCCGGAGGGTCTAATTATCCGGCCCGACATCACCAACCTCCTCTCGATCCACACAAGATGGGGCGGAAGCTTTCGTCCATGAGATGAGTGAGATGAGAGGTAATCAATTAATTAATTCTCAAAGCTCGGTACAATATGTGGACTAGCCTATCTCGTTCACTAAAGCGTATTCGAGCTCTAGATTCCCCTCGTTAGAAACTTCATCAACTCTGCAGCTTCGGACTATAGCTTGCGTCTTCTCGACATGTATTGTTCAAGTCTCATGGCATTATAAACATTGGTATTCGTATGTATCTGTTACCTGCGCCATCATGCTTTGCAACCATTATACAACTCCCTTCTTACCCGGCTCCCAACAAACATCGAATGCCAAACATTAATCCTATGGCGAAAACTATATGTAGCAGATAGATCTCTGAGGCAACTCTTGTTTGCTGTTGCCTCGGTGGGTGAATAATACCAATGATTCGTTTTTGGCTCGTCTCGTATTTTGCCAGAATATTTGTTGTTTCTTGGCGTATATTCTCATGTCAAGACCAGCCCTGTTGTGCTGAAGTATGTGCCTCCGTATATCCAACTGAAGCTATCAACTGGGCTTGGTCATCGAGAGTCGGTTCTTCTTTGATTTGGCCTTGGCGGCTGCGACTGCTGCCTTCTTAGCAGCGGCGGTCTCCTCAGCTTCTTGAGAAATCTCCTTCCACTTGCGCCAGCCGTCAAAGTCGATGAGTGCCTGCATGCAACCCCATTCCATTACCTTTCGCTCTAGCCAGACAAAGTTGACGGGCTACATCATGAGTTAGCTGGTTATCTCTGTAGTGCGACTCACGTACCTTGGTCAAAAAGTCGTTACAGCCAGCGGCTAGAGCTTCGTGTCGGTCACTCTGTAAGGAGCTAGCAGTCAAAGCGACAATGATCACAGGACTCTTGAATAAGGAAGGATTCTGCAGGCGGTCTTTGTCGTCGAGTTCGTCGGGGTTTTCCGTCGTGACCACACCATCGGGAGATGATGAGAAGACACCAATCGAGTTGACTCGTTCTAATCTCCGAATTTCACGCGTCGCTTCGAGACCGTTCATGACTGGAAGTTGAATATCCATCAGAACCAAGTGAAATCCACCACTCCTCCACTTCTTTACAGCATCTCGTCCGTTCATGGCGGTCGACCATCGCACCTTGAGGCGCTTCACAAAGGCTTCCAAAAGTTTCAAGTTGATAGGGTTATCTTCCACAATCAGGACATTGATAGGAGGCACGCCGCCATTGAGCATGCCCGGCGGTAGACTAGGGTGTTCGGCCTTTTTGCTCTTCTTAATTTTCGCTGTAGGTCGAGGTGAAACTGGCCTGACTGGAGGTGTCGATACGCGAACTGCCGAAGGCTCGGGGGCGGGAGGTGTTGGTAGAGGAGGGGCAGCAGGTGGCATACCAGGCTGATCTGAAGAGTTTGAATGAGTTCGTGAATGCGGTAGCCTCGGGTTAAAGTGTTGCGTACCGTGGTTCGCATGATGTACGGCGGCGGCGGCAGCCAGCGACACGGCAGAGCCATTAGCAATTAGTGTTGGCGATGATGTATGAGTGCGGCCTAATCTGGGACGATCCGGACGCTCGCGATATGCGCGTGATATACTAGGTGATGGAATAGGTGCAATATGGCCGGTTCCTAATACTGCGATTGAGTGCGGGGCCTGAGGATTAACATGCGCCGGAACTGCAACTGGAAGATGTGGTGAGCCGACAGCGCCAGGATGGGCGGCGACGGAAGGAAAGTAGCCGTCGCTTGTTTCTGTAGGCCGACCGTCCTCGCTGTAGTATATGTTACCAACATATGCTGGAACGACGGGGCGCGGGGAAGCTTTAGGCGCGCGCCTCGGAATGTCAATTACAAGAGCTTCTTCGACGGTTTGTCCACCTGGATAATAAGCATCGAGAGTCCGGCCCATTGGCTCCTCAGGGTTGAGAACACGTTCTGAAAGTTGATCGCGAGGAACAATGCGTATGTTGATGTCTGGAGAGTCGAAGCTCCGACCGAGTGAGTTTGAGTATTTACGTAGAATCATATCGCGGACATCATCGACCAGGTCGTCTTCGTTAACGGTAACGAGGGTCGGCGAGGCATGAGGCCGCTTGACCCAGATCTTTCGGGTCACCATATTTCCGTTGATAGGCGCGTATGAGCTGGCGTGGTTGTATCCGGGCTCGTTTACAGATGGTGAAAGGAGCGTATTAATCAAGGTCGTCTGGCGATTCGACAGCAAGCTTTGTCGTCGGGGCGGCGGGGCTGGTCGTGACGGAGATCCCGGGGTTCCAGCTTGTGGAAGACCGGGAGACGGTGAGACAAATGCCGTCGAGGTTGCTGCCGCCAGAGGCACAAAGATGGCAGACTTTGGAGAGTTGGGAGCTTGGTCGGGACTCAACACGTCGTCGTCATTGTGACCGGCAAGCTCAGAAGCAGCGTCCAAGTCAAGACTTGCGACCTTTCTTGGGCGCGCAGTAGGCGACGGGGGTTCCGAGTCCTGGGAGTCTTCGTGGATACGGTCGAGATTGGAGCTTGCCTGGCGCTGACGCGATGGTGAAGGCTGTTCCGAAGGATGAAGTGAGGGGGAGAGCAATGGAGGTTGGTTGAAGTGAAGTCTTGGATGAGGTTGTGGCGGGTGCAGATCGCTATGGGGCGGGAGCTGGTCGCTAGAGCTAGTGGCGGTTGTATCAGGCTCTTCATCCAGGTCATCGAGGCTCTGCTGATCTATAGGCGGAGAAGGCTGTTTCAGTGGCTCGCTCGTGGTGTCGGGCGCTGTGGAATTGTCGTTAGCGGGTGGGACCGCTTCTTCAGCACCTATTTCCGAGGAACTCTTGGCTGCCGAATCTGAATTTGAGTTTGAGCTTGACTTTGAGCTCGACTCTGCTGCTTCTGAAACCTCTCGAGAACCCTCGAGCTTTGCGACATGGTCGCCATCTTCTCGTTGTCGATGCAAACCATCAGGCGTCGCTGTCATGCGACGTCGGCTACTCACGGTGCCCCTCGAATTGCTCAAGGCCCGCTGAGACGAATGGTCCCCATCTCCATCGTGAGCTCGAGAACGATCGCGATCCCACAAGTGACGACTCCCGAACGACGACGAGGTGGTGTCGGTGATGCTCCGACTGGAAGATGCCAGTGAATCTGCCGTCGAGTGCCGCCTTTTGGTGAACTTGGCTCGAAGGCGCGAGGCGATATCAGTAGCTCCCATTAGGTCGACATTGGCATCCTTTGGTGACAGGACGCGACCGGGACGTACGTGGAGTCGGAGTTTTGAAGGTGAGGCGATACAACAGGGAGACTAAGACAACGCCGCAACTGTTGGCGAAATTCGATTAAAGAATTAATCTAGACAAAGGAGACGAATACTGAATGAGCGAATGAGTGAGGACTGCAAAAGTTGCAAGTGAATGATCTGTCCCGAGCTTCGCAATATTATCGACAGACAGACAAGCAGACAGGCAAAGCTCCCGGAACAGGGTATCAACAAGCGAGGCCGATAAGGATTAGAAGGGGAATAGAAGAACCTGACGATCCCGAGAATAAAGACCAGAGTCAGGTAAAAGAAGAGAAAAGGCCTGTCATGGATATTACGGAAGTAAAAAAGAAATAAAAACCAATCTCCAAGGGGTAGATCCGCCGTTGCAGTGTCGATGGGATCCAGACCCAAAGCTTTCCCCGGGATAGCACAAGCACAAACCGGCAAGCAAGCTTGGTTTTTGGGCGTGCTTTCAGGCCTCGTTATGATCGTGATTGCGCGCTCGTTTTTCTGGCCAGGGTAATCTTAAGCCGAGCCTGCATTGGCTCGAGCTGTACGGAGTAGTACAATGCACAGCTCATTGCACCCATTCAAAACGGCTACACCCATTCAAAAGCCATCCAAGCGTCTCCATCGACAGGGGTCATCCAGGTCAATTGGACTTATTTTCCGTTCAGACCATCGCTTCACCTGTCAAATATTGACAACAGGCTTCTGAAAGTCTTCTTTAAAGATGGGTCCCTGGTCCATTCGACGTTGGGGCTGCTCCTTGGACTCTCCGTTGTCAGTCTGGATCTCTCGTCAAGAGGTTCTCAGAGTCAAAAGCTGGCGTCTTGAGATCATTCCATTTCTTGAGGCTGTGTCACATCTCACATGCAACAGTGAGTTCACATGCTGCGGTGCTGCTCATGCATTGCACCGTTTGTGCCCCGTGGCTTTATCCCCCAGACACAGCGTCTCCTTCAACGAAGCTATTGGGAGCCGGACCATGACAGACTTTACGCGGCCCTTTTCCATAACATCGCCAGAAAGGTCAAGCTTGGCAGCATGTCCTTTCGGTTGGAGCATCTTCTTTTGTTGGACAATGAAACACAGTTTGCAAGACCTGGTAATTGCAGCCATCTATCTCATCAGTGATTTTCTTCAACGTGTCGGACTCGGGTGAGACTATATAAAGCAAGGGAACAGTAACAGTAACAGTAGAAGAGTGGATAACAACTATATTCTCTTAGCAATCAAAGACATGAGGTACCTAGGTAGGTAAGGTCTTGCTGTGTGTTACACGCCAATCTCACTCATATTTCGACATGTTACAAATGGTGGATGATGAGAAGTGGGGACCTGAACAGCTCAAGAAGCTGACATAATTGGGCGCGCATCAATTCGCCTCCAGCATACACCAACCTTTCTGTCGATCAACCATTAAGAGCTTAAAATATTTATCACTACGTACAACAATATTAATGCTGTATATCACAGACAAATCGTCATGGCTCCTATAAAACCTCTAGGCGAGCAACCAGACAAGCCCGTCCCGCGCGTACCCAAATCTCCATCTCGGACTGCACAGATCCAGGCGCAGAACCGAAGGCGAGAGTACCTCAGTCGACATCCGTCATACTTTGATAGCCTGGAGCACGAGCTCGCTGGTAAAGCCGTACTACTCGATATTCCCCAGCTCCCAACCTAACTTTGCCCCTAGATCCCGTGCTGTACGAGCGGCTAGTAAAGAGGTTCCAGTCAGCCTCGGAGCGTGAAGCCGAGGGCAAAGCCAAAGGCTATGGCAGAACCCTCGAGGCTGACCTGCAACGTGGAGAGCTCAAGCTCTCGCGGCTGAAAGATGGTGACACTGAGACCTCGGGTTGTGATCTTGAGCATCCATGGGAGAAACCAGCAGCAGATAAAGCCCATGGTATTCTCCTATGGCGTGCGTTCCTTGAAGAACGCTTCGTTCATGGTCTAGACGAGGACTTTGATTACAAGCCCGTCGACGCTGATGAAGATCTCGATACCATGATCAGACGAGACGCTCAAGATGCCTGGTTCGACGATGAAGAACCAAGTTGGATAGATGAGGATGAATCCCCAGCACAGCTACCAACAAGACAAGGCGAAACTGGAGTCCAAGACTTCTAGGTCCGCAATATCAGTCTCATCCGACCCCATCAAACCTAGTGATCTCAAAAGACCCGAACCAGGACCACAGACCACAAAGACCCTCTCTATTTTAGCCAACGAATTACACGTCGACAATGACGACCCCATGAATTACCGCACCACATTGCCACTTACCCTGAAGGCCCAAGCTAACTGAATTATGCATATTGAATACATGCCGGCATTTTGTACCTATTTTGCCTAAATTCCGCTGTCAGTGTCCAACAGGCAAATCTGGTATATTAGACAACATATGATGAAACAACCACAAAACTCTCACGATGTTTTTGGGTAAAATAGCCCAGGAACAAATACGCCACAATTGAATGGGCAGAATCTATTACCGGCGGCTAATTCAAGCCGTCGCACCGTTTCATCGACTCATGTCTCTCCAACTGAGAGCATACGCACCATGCTGAGGTGCTTGGCTTGGCTCTCTAACTTGATCATCTGGTGTGGAACTCGACCCGGGTAATTGCGTGGCCTGACTGGATAAATGAATCAACTGAGATGAGCCTCAAGTCGCATTTACAAGTCAACGCGGGGTCAATTATCCATATCATATTATAATTCTCGTTCAAATATTAAAAGGCAGTCCTCTCTCAGCCACTGCAGGTCATCACCTCCAACCACACAACAACACCACATCTCATAAAAGTCATACATCATGGCACCTCTCATCACCAGCGTCTACAGCGCCGACCCTTCGGCTCATGTCTTCAATGGCAAGATCTACGTCTATCCTTCTCACGATCGTGAGACTGATATCAAGTTCAACGACAATGGCGACCAATACGACATGGCCGATTACCATGTCTTCAGCACTGAGAGTCTCGACCCCCCGGCTGAGGTCGTAGACCACGGTGTTGTCCTAAAGACAGAGGACATCCCCTGGGTCTCCAAGCAACTCTGGGCTCCTGATGCCGCTGAGAAGAACGGCAAATTTTACCTTTTCTTCCCCGCCAGAGATAAGCAGGGAATCTTCCGTATCGGTGTTGCTGTTGGTGACAAGCCCGAGGGACCCTTCACTCCCGACCCAGAGCCCATCAAGGGAAGTTACAGTATTGACCCTGCGAGCTTCGTGGATGAGGATGGACAGGCGTACCTGTACTTTGGAGGTCTTTGGGGTGGACAGTTGCAATGCTACCAGAAGGGCAACGATATCTTCGACCCCGAGTGGCAGGGTCCTAAGGAGGTCAGCGGCGAGGGCGTCCCCGCCCAAGGACCAAGAGTGGCAAAGCTCACTGAGGACATGCACCAATTCGCCGATGAAGTCAAGGAGATCCAGATCCTTGACCCCGAGACTGGCAAGCCCATTCTGGGAGATGACCATGACCGACGTTTCTTTGAGGCTGCGTGGATGCACAAGAGGAATGGAAAATACTACTTCTCGTACTCAACAGGTGACACACACTTCCTGTGCTTCGCTACAGGAGACAGCCCTTACGGACCTTTCACCTACGGTGGACGTATCCTGGAGCCCGTGCTGGGATGGACGACACATCACTCTATTGTTGAGTTCAAGGGCAAGACATATCTCTTCTACCACGACTGCGAGTTGAGCAAGGGTGTGGATCACTTGAGATCTGTCAAGGCCAAGGAGATCTTCTATGACGACGATGGCAAGATCATCACCACTACATCTGATTAGACATTCACAGCGTTGCACATATGAGGTAAAAAGATACAATTGATGTAAATAGACCGCTTATATCCAATTCATTCCGTCGTGAAACACTCCATGTTGTTGTACACCTGAATCACAAAACCTCCGAATCATTCCGTGTCGTAACTCCTCAGCATAAAGTCCCACTTACATTTACACGACTCCAACACGAAGCTTGTTCAAGGCTTCCTCATACCTGGCTGGGTTATGATCAATCAGCATGCTCGTTCCAAACCTGATCTCTTTGAAGCGCTCCTCAACATCCTTGACATATTTCATCACAATTCTCTGGGCTGGCTTGCCAATGTGATCTTCTTCGGGTAGTAAGAACGCATCTCGCCTCAAAACCCGTTGTGTCTCGATGGTAAACACCTCTCCCGGTGGCACAAGCTTGCGGTTCGTCATACCAGCTCTAAGGCCCTGCAACACTGAATGGCCCCATTTGGAGGAGTCTCCAGATGGGACGGAGGGCAAACCTCCGTACCACTTATCTGCTACACCAGTCTGGAAAGCTTGCCATATGCGTTGGCGTATCTCCGCCTTGGCCTGTTGTTGGTCATTCTTGAATGCAAGTGCAACTGCCTGAAAGTCGTGCAGAACTCCCAGTGACAAATATGGAACAATGTCGTTCCCATGAACCACGGTCGTAATGAGACCACGAGTTCTCTTGCGTAGAGATGCTGACATGGTGCTAGGAGGTCCATAGGCATACACGTGTATAGGGCGCCGTGGTGGTAACGTAGAATGCACAGGCAGAAGCCCATCTGATAGTTCATCACCAACAGTCCTCTCTGGTCCCTCGATAGCAGTCACAAAGCCAGTGCCTGTTGGGTTTGGTTCGGAAAGCATCACTCCAAGCAATGCTGTCACTGCGCCGCCGAGGGAATGGCCACAGAGAACAAGCCCATAATCTGGAAATTCGAGCAATGCTTCTCGGAGAGTAAACAGCACACGGCGATCGCCACCGTATAGAAGACGACGAGCTGAAGCATGGACACCTTTGTGCACCTTATGACCTCGGCCACGCCAAGTCAAAACATCATAATCACAGGTCATATCTGCCAGAACATCCTCAAACCCCAGTGTACCTCGACAAGCAAGAACGACTGCTTTAGCATCATGATCCAGGGAGATGTAGTGCACCAAAGGAACGCCAGTACCGGTTGAGCCACTAGAGTCCGTCCCTCCTTGTGGATCAACAAGAGAGGCAAGAAGAACACTGTGGGTGTCTGATTCAGTATGATGAACAAAGTGTCTGACATCTGTATGGGTGCTATCCCAGGCTCTCAATAGGGGCATGTCTTTCGAAATACCCATGAACTTGAGAAACGCGGAACCGTACGATGCAGATGAGAACCTCATATACCTCGTGATGTTTCGAAGTACATGTGCTTGAGGAAAAATGCCATTCACCGTACCATCACGCCGAAGACCCCCAAGTGCATCTGACGCTGTGTAGGCGCTCTTTTGATGGTAGTACGAAAGGACCAGCGATGATTGTGAATCATTGGATGCCATGCTCCAAAGACTTGGGCTCTTACGAAGGACCCTGCGGTGACCAGCAGAAATTGGAGGAGGTGCAAGCAGACCATCATTTTGGGCTTGCTGAACCCAAGACGAGTCAAATGCGGCACCGCTCAGCGAAACACTCGGAGAGTGGGTTGGGGTGCCATATCCTGAGTGGATGGAGTACGTATCGGTTTGAGATATCATAGAGTCTCGACGACGTTCATGGACGGAGACATAGCTTGCACGAGAAGGGTTGCGTGGTATAAGCTCCGCCTTCTCGATGCGCTTTTGATCCAAGGAGAGGCGTGGACTATGCATAGGTTTGTTGCCAGTTTTGTTGATAGTTGATATCCTTGACTGTGGACGAGGTCTGCTCTCCGGCGGCGGTGAATCCTTGTTCCAAATATTTGAGATTGACTGACTTCCTTCTCGAAGAGCATGTCTGAGACCAGTCTTCTTCTCGCTTGTCTGACTGGTAGTCGAAGAGTCTGACTTCCTCTTTGGTAGTACTCTTTTCGGTATCGTGGTACTTTCACGTGAAGCGATGGTCTTATTGGAGGCTTGTGAGGAGTTGACAGGAGCTCGCGGTCTCTTCTGATTTGCTTCACGCTGTGGAGTCTTGATCTCTATTGGCGATGACGGTGGCGACGCAGAAGTCGGTCGTGTGAACTTCCCCTTTTCATCTCGTATTGCACTGGCTCGAGGCTTTGGCATGGTCTGAGGAGAAGTTCTGGATGCTTGATCGTTGGCACTCTTGACGGGTCTTGGACGTTGTGGTGGAGGTGACTTGACTCCTATTGTTCTCGTCTTCTTTGGCACTTGTGGAGGTTCTTTGGCTGGAACCTCAGGGGCCGGGTCCTCTTTTGATACATCAACAACAGAAGCAGGCATGTCATGAGACCCCTGAAAGGAAATATCACCAGTCCTTGACCTCTCAAGCCTATAGACAACACGGTAGCTTGATGCTTCGGGAGGGTCGTTCAGTATTTGACTGGTGCGACGGCCTGCCTGGGAACCCAATCCCTTGGTCTCAACAATCTCAGCCCCCGGTAGTAAAGGTAAAGGGAATGGGCGTGGTCCATCAACGTCAATGGTGACTGTTTGTGTCGATGACACTGTGTTGGAAATGGAAACGGATGTGTCGGGAGGGAGTTTTTTGACCATTTCATCTTTGAGCTGGTCGATGACAGCTTCCTCTTCTTTAAAAGATGCGGGTTGAGAACCAATAACGGCTTGCTGGAGATTGGTGGGACTTGTGTCTCGAGATGTTGAACTGGCTGGCCTCGTGAAGACTGGTGCTCGAGTAATGCGATCTTGAATGTCGATACGTTCGCCGTCATTTAAAACAACGACATCCCAAATGATTTCTTCGGAGTCCTGCCGTCGTTTTTCTTCTTCCACCATCTTCCAGGACCATCTTTGTAGGTATGCTAAAGCAGATAACCCAAGCACAAGATCCATCATACCAACAGTATCCCCATGAATGCCGGTGGCGGGATCATGGAACTCCCGTCTAATCAGTGTGATGATGCTCGCAATGGCTCGAGAGGAATCAGTTGAGCCAAAGATCTGATCGAGTGAAGACAGAAGAAGCTGCGATACACCCGAAGCCATCGAGAAAGTTGTACTTGTCAAGTGAAAACCTGCACTCGTCCAAAAGACGGCCTGGGACATGGCATGGTGAAGATGCTCGAAACTCCGTTCGATGATTGATTCGGCTTCAGCGGTAGACATATCGCTCTGTGACCGTGAGAGTGTCTCTCTTCCTGCTTGTGATAAAACAGTTTCGACCATGCTGCGAGCAAGTTCCAAGGAGGACAAAGTCGTTACTTTTGCAGCACTTAGACCATAAGATCCGGCCCTAGAGCTGAGGCGAATAGCGAGGCATGTCGAGCGTGTTGCAAGACTAACGGCTTGAGCTACTGGAGAGGGGAGTAGTGTTCGGCCTGGTTGCAGAGGAAGGTCCTCGGCCGATATGACGCTCGAGTTATCCATGGCGAAGCATTTGTCATTGAAGCCCAATCGTGATGGTGTTGAGGGGCGAAAGAAGGGTGGATATGACGGGACAGCTGTAGTTCAACGAAACTAGCATAGACGTTAGATGTTCGTTCATGGAATAATAATAATAAAGGAGAGGTCTGAGGGTTTCTGGCTTATTTCGAGAAGAGGTTTGAGCGAAGTTTGAGTAGCTCAACTCTAGCGTCGTGAATGCCAACACAAGGAACAGACTGAATCAAGGGTGGCTACGAATAACACCAATTACATGGTCGGAATGTAAATAAGAAGGTGACAAAGAACGAATGGCATGTCGCTTGTGAATCTGGTTGGACGACATGGAAAGATGCAGGGAATAAGACAGAGACGGAGACTCAGAGAGACACATCAAGAGATGACGAGATGTGAAACAGATTTGCATGTGATTGCATGATAGAGGAGCCTGTACCTGCCAAGACCCGACTTGATGCTTGACAACTCATCAATTTAAATCCCTGCTCTCTTAGTGAATTGCTAGTGTCTAATCGCGCTGTTGTAATTCGCCTTGTAGATTGAGTTTTGTACCTGATCAGACCTCGATGTTACCGCGCTATCATAATACCTAGTGTCGAGATTGTTCCCAGTTTGGGTATCTTCTGATACCCATTATCAGGGGTCTAGAAGCCATCCAATTCCGAGTGTCTAAAACATTCAATCTCTTGACACGACCCTCCATGCCTCAAAGGATAACAAGATTACCGAATGTCTCCAGTAAACAATCACCTATTTATTGGACTTGAGACGCGAATTGTTGGCGGTAAGAAACAACAACGGCTTTGAGACATGGAACCACCGTGTAACTCATCTTTCAATAACTGTTAGAGTAAAGTCCCTCAATCTATTCATGTTGCTTCAAGCATGTGATTTGACTCAAGTAAATGAAAGGGAACATCTGTTGCGGCTCGACCGTTGGTGTTCCTATTGTCACCTGTATCGCATAATGTGTTTAGCAGTGGGAGGATGCATATAATAGCAATTTGAATTGCGTTACTTGAATTTATGCAATACCTAAACTAACCACGAGAGTTTGCTTAACGCATCTATCTAGTTGATAGATAAGGCTGGAAGTTTCCTCCCATCCATACAAGTGATCCATGAAATGACTTCGCAACAGCTTCATCGACCTCCACCAACGCCACAATCTTGGTCCCCAACTGACTCCCTCATCCCCATCCAATCACATATCTCGGTTCCGTGGTCTAGTTGGTTATGGCATCTCGTTAACACCGAGAAGGTCCCCGGTTCGATCCCGGGCGGAACCACACTTTTTTGCCCTTTCGCTCGAGGTCCGCTCCTTTTTTAAGTGTCGGGATCGCCTTGAGGCTGTGACTCGCTGACCCCTGAACGATGATGGTAAATCGTCCCCGATATAGAACCAGTGGGGGGCACTAAACACAAAAATGTACGGGACAGGACAAGCCAAGCTCAGCTCAAGATTCCGCCCATTCTGTTCTGAAACGGAAAAAGACGAAACCGCTTCCAGATCTTACATCGATAATATCTCAACATCTTACGTATTCTTTTGAGTATCTCTCTCTTCAATTGCTCTGCTTGAACACCTCTAAAAGTCTTTTTGTTGAGACATCTGCTGTGCCCCTCGATAAACCACCCCGCCAAACACAATCCCCCCCGCCAAATCGACACCGACACCGACACCGCCATGGCTCAAGAAGGCATGTTCAGCGCCAACCTCCTCTCCCCTGAGGTCAGCGCCGTCCTCCCCGAGGGTTATACTCTGCGCGCTCTTCGAAAGTCAGACTTCAACAGCGGTTTCCTCGACTGTTTGCGTGTCTTGACCACCGTTGGCGACGTCACCGAAGCCGATTTTGCCAAGCAGTACGACGACATGCTCGCTGCTGGCAGTTACTACATTATCATCATTGAGGACACGTCGCGCGGAGACAAGCCTGTTGTTGGAACTGGCGCCTTGATCACTGAGCGCAAGTTGTAAGTCCACGACCTTCAATCTCTCTCAGACAATCGCTAACAGTCTGTAGCATCCACAGCCTGGGCGCCGTAGGCCACATCGAAGATATCGCCGTCGCAAAGGATCAGCAGGGCAAGAAGCTCGGTCTTCGAATCATCCAAGCCCTCGACCACATCGCCGAGCAAGTTGGCTGCTACAAGAGCATCCTCGACTGCAGCGAAGCCAACGAAGGTTTCTACGTCAAGTGTGGTTTCCGAAGAGCAGGCCTCCAGATGGCCCACTACTATGAAGGCTCAAAGGGTAAATCCCAGTGATTTCATTAAATAATTCTAATTATGAACTGCGTATGCGTAAGCGTATGCGTGGCGCATGCACGTGTTTCCTTTTGTTATCGTTTGTGTGCGTTACACAGCGGCTGATGCGGTTTCGCATGGCGTAGGAAGCAAAATCTAGAGAGCATACGATATTGGGCGGGCTTAGAGGTAAATCTGGACAGGAGAATATAGACGACATTTCTTGCACTGTTTGCAGATTCCGAGCGGCAGATATGAGTGAGATTCTACTGATAACCCGAGACACTCGGAGAAAATCCATGTAAGCTGTTGTATGACAAGAATCATCAGCTGAGTGAGGTTGCATATTCGGCTTCCGATTCGACGCACATGTAAAAGGCCGAAAAGTTTGCGCATAAAACCTGCTTAGAAGCCGAATTTGCTAGCTACAGGAAGCCAGCAGAATGAATATCTTGAGTCTCGACCAGTTCTCTATAGTCTTTTTGTCGAAATCACCAAGTCAGTATCAACATGTCCGACGAGCTGAGCCATTTCTTCATCAAAGTCCGAATTGCGGCTTTGCAATTGCTGTAGGTGATAACCTCCACTGGTATTGTGGAATTCTTACCAAGTTGATCGCTACAGTGTCCGGTCCAAGAACCCTGATGCTTTCCATATCGCTAGGCACCTCACAAACCGAGTCACGACTTTCATCGACCCAAGCGGTTCTCTTCGCTTGGCCAGACGAAGACTTGTTCGCGCCCGTCGTTAATCACTCGACATTCCGACTTAGCAAAAACGTTAATGATATTATATTGAAATCTATTTTCACGCTTGGTTCAGAGATCACCCCAAATCATATCGTTTATCGGCCCATCCAACCACCATCAACAACCAACACATGCCCACTCACATACCCACTGGCCTTACTCGCCAGATACACAGCCGTGCCCTTGAAGTCATCCGGTGAACCCCAGTTACCAGCGGGAATTCTGGAAGTAATACTGGCAAGACGCTCTGGGTTGGCGAGGAGAGCCTCGTTCATGTCGGTAGCGATGTAACCGGGAGCAATGGCGTTTACAGTGATGCCCCTTGAGGTCCACTCGTTGGCGAAACTCTTGGTGACCTGGCCTACCGCACCCTTGGAGGCAGCGTAGGCGGGGACAGTGAAACCGCCCTGGAAGGTAAGGAGGGAGGCGAAGTTGATGATGCTGCCGCGACGGCCGGTGATGGGAGAGGGTTCGAGCTTGAGCATGTGGGCGCCGACGTCGCGGCTGAGGGCGAAGACGGAGTTGAGGTTTACTTGGATGACCTAGACGTTGTTAGATTGGACCCGTTCAATAATAGAGAGTGGTTTTCCGTACCTCATTGAAGTCGCTGTCAGGGAAGACTTCACAAGGGTGTCGTCGCTGAATACCAGCGCAGTTCACCAAGATGCGAATCTGGTGTCCATCGGCCAGAACCTTGGGTACAAGCCCAGCAACAGATTCTTGCGACGATAGATCAGCAGTGTAAATAAAAGCCTTTCGGCCCAGCTTCTCGATAGACTCTTTTGTTGACTGTGATGTAGTATCTCGCTGCAGGTCCAGTTAGTCTCCAGTTCTGGCCTCATCATGAGATAGATGTCGTGTACCTGAACAAGAATGATATCGGCACCAGCTTCAGCAAGGCCAATCGCTACAGCTTGGCCAATACCGCGCGTACCGCCAGTTATGAGAGCAGTCTGGCCCTCAAGGGAAAAGAAAGAAGCAGACATTTTGAGATGTTAGTTAGTGATGTCGTGAGGAATTGGTGATGTTTTCTGTTTGTTTTATTTGTCGAGGGGCAGTCAGTTCCACCATGAGATGATGGGCTGGGCTGGGGTATTACGCTATTAATGACCGAGGGGTAAACTTTTGAGCTCCGACTTAGGAGGAGCCGGATTGGTTCTAATTTGGCGAGTTGGACCGGACTAGAGCTGGCCAATGGATTATTTGTTCGTAATGCAGGTTTCCTCTGTAGGTAGGTAGGTTAACATTCAACCGGCTGGTGAGGGCCGGAGAGAAGGCCGAAAGACGGGCTTTGGATCCCCGCAGAGGGGTGATGCTGATTCTGTATCATGAGATATGAGCATGCTGACAGCACGTAGCTCTCTATAGTACAGGCCTAACAGATACACATTATGGAAGTTACTGAGTGTTAAAAAAACAAAACTCCCCCTATAAGGGACAGCTGTGTCTGATCATTTCTCGCATCCAGCTCATGAGGCGGCCAACATTTCCTCCCTGGGCTTCTCCAACATCTCCAAAACAGTGGATCGTCCCAGACCCAACGGCTCATTCTTTAGCGCTTCACCCCGCGGGATACAGGGCAGTGGGGGCACGCTAGCACTGGCTCTACCACTGCGGATAAAGATTCTCTCTTCTTTTTTTGCTGTCATGGGGGCATTGCACGTCATGGGACGTCTCGTCGCGGGGCATTTCAATGCTAGGGATCGTGGGGCGCCTTTTCCGAGGTCCTCCATCTCGGTCCTCTCTCCGCGATGTGTTAGTTTCAGACTCTATGAGGGATTGTAGTAGAATAGCTTCTGTCCAATCCGATATTTGGTCGACATCGGCCCTGGCTTGCATGTCCTGGTTTCGTTCCGCCCTTTACTAACCCACCTCTCGCTCACGTCTTGATCCATCATCTTCCAATAACTTCAGCATCTGTAACATTGACCATTTCCTACATATTTCTGTCACAATAGTTCAACAATTGCTCAATTGCTCTTCTTTAATCATTCCCTGCATCATATCACCACTTTCGCCTCTCTCATACGTTCATCATGGCAACTGAGCGTGTCAAGGCCTCCGTCCTCCACGGCGAGAAGGATCTCCGTCTGGTAAACACAATTACCCAATTGCATTTGAGATCGCAGACTGACTCAATTGACAGGAAGAACGTGAACTTCCCCAACCCTCAAGTAACGAAGTCCAAGTCGCCGTCAAGTCAACCGGCCTCTGCGGCTCCGATCTTCACTACTACAACCACTTCCGCAACGGCGACATCATCGTTCGCGAACCTCTCACCCTCGGCCATGAGTCTGCAGGCACAGTCGTAGCCGTCGGCTCAGAAGTTACACATCTCAAGCCTGGCGACCATGTCGCGCTCGAGGTTGGTCTTCCTTGTGAGGCCTGTGAGCTCTGCGGTGAGGGTCGTTACAACATCTGCCGTGGAATGAAGTTCCGCAGCTCAGCCAAGGCCAATCCTCATGCGCAGGGAACTCTACAGGAGAGGATCAACCACCCTGCTAAGTGGTGTCACAAGTAAGGCAATTCAAGCTTTTTGAGGTGAGAAATGTACTAACTTTTGCTTAGGATGCCTGAACATGTCACTCTCGATCTCGGCGCTCTCGTTGAGCCTCTCTCAGTTGCAATGCACGCCCGTGATCGCGCCGCTCTCCCCAAGGGTTCCACAGTCCTTGTTCTGGGCGCCGGTGCCGTTGGTCTTCTCGCAGCCGCTGTCGCAAAGGCCGATCAAGCCAAGACCGTCATCATCGCAGATATCCTCAAGGATCGCCTTGACTTTGCCATCAACAACGGCTTCGCCGATGCTTCAGTAGTCGTCCCCATGGAGCGCCCACAAACCATCGAGGACAAGCTCGCCTTTGCCCAGAAGGTCGCTGCTATGGTGAAGGAGACACAGGTCAACGGACAGGCCGTCGGTGAGGTTACGGCTGTGTACGAGTGCACTGGTGTAGAAACCTGTGTGCAAACAGCTATCTACGCTACCAAGCCCGGAGGCAAGGTCATGATCATTGGCATGGGAACTCCCGTTCTCACCATCCCCATCTCGGCCGCTGCTCTTCGCGAAGTCGACATCGTGGGTGTCTTCCGTTACGCCAACACATACAAGGAGATCATTGAGCTATTGGCCAACCCTCCTGCCAACATGCCTGACGTGAGCCGTCTGGTCACTCAAAGATACAACGGCATGGAGAACATTGAGGAGGCTTTCAAGATGGCTGGCAAGGTGAGGGACGAGCAAGGTAATCTTGTTATCAAGGTTGTTGTGGACTTTAACCAAAAATGACTACATGGTCGGTTGTAAATTAATAACGGTCGTGGGAGTTGATAGTGAGGGTTTTATGAATGGGGTAAAAGGCGTGTTGTATGGGGTCTTGAGGATTATAGATACCTAAGGTAGTTTCTGGCAAAATGACGAAATGTTTGACTAAGTCAATACTGCACCTTGACCCCCCTCGCTGCTATACTTGTCATGTCTGACTGATGTGTAAACATACCCATGGGCTGGTGTTGGTGTTGAGAGAGTTGTATGTTCAACAGCCACAAAGTCTTCCACCAAGATGCAAACGAAATAGCCACTTTTTCAGAAATTTACATACTGGCATTTCAAGCCAGACTCGCAGACGCGGCATCGTAGTTCGGCAGATCCCATCGTAGTCCGGACTAGGAGCATCCCACGGGATGTTCCTATGGCTCGGTCCTCGAAGTATTATGGTTATATTACATCAATGTAAACACTAGCACATGAAGCAACGTCGAATATTCTTGACTTTAACGTTTCTATTCATGAAGCCAACTTGAGCCTCTGATCTATTATAGATGCAATATCATTCAATGCCGCTTTTCATCATATCTCATCTTTATTCCCAATATCATGTAACTATAGCCGACCTTTGATTCATGACTTATCGGGGAAACCGAAGTCGATGCCGAAGGGAGGGTAGACATATCGCTTGACCTCGCCCTTCTTGACAAGGTCTTCCGAGTAGTCGTTCAGAGCCTTCATGTCCTCGTCGTCAAGGTCGACAATGGTCTTGTTGGCCGTGATTCGCTCGGGGGTGACGGACTTGGCGAGAACAGTGCTGCCACGGGCGACTACAAGGTTGTTAGTGTTGTCATTTTCGCGATCAAGTTCATGGGACATACCGTGGTAGCTGAGGAGGACGGTAGAGGCAGAGACACCCTTCTTCTCGGCAATCTTGACAACAGGCTCAGCAGTCATGACGGGGCCACCAGTGCTGCCAAAGGGACTGTAGGCCTCAACGTGAATACCCTTCTCCTTGCAGAAGTCGACAATCTCCTGCTGAGGAAGACTGGGGTGGTTCTCGATCTGGTTGACGGCAGGGATGATAGTGGCATGAGGCAGAAGCTCCTCGAGGTACTTCTTGCTGTACTATACCAAGCGTTAGCTGAGGCTGGCGAACCCAAGGTGATTAACATACGTTGCAGACACCGACACCACGAGTCTTGCCGGTAGCGGGGAGCTTCTCCATCAGCTTCCAGCCATCGACGTGGTTGTAGTCGCGGATAACATCTCGGGAACCATCAGGCTTCTTGGGGAACTTGTCGTCGTTACCCTCGGGGTTGAGGAGAAGAGGCCAGTGCTACGACCGCTTAGCAAGTAAACTCCAAAGGTCTATTTTTTAATTGTAACTCACCACCAGGAAAAGATCAACATAATCAAGGCCAAGAGCCTTCAAACTCTTGTCGAGACCAAGCTCAGGGCGGGTGTTGTAAGTAGCCCAGGCCTTGGTGACAACAAAGATGTCCTCACGCTTGACACCAGCCTCAAAAGCAGCCTTGAGACCAGCACCAACCTCCTCTTCGTTTCCGTAGC
This sequence comes from Fusarium miscanthi, assembly GCA_014898875.1. NCBI lineage: Eukaryota > Fungi > Ascomycota > Sordariomycetes > Hypocreales > Nectriaceae > Fusarium > Fusarium miscanthi. The sequence continues at coordinate 55,001 of JAAVUA010000203.1, forward strand.
AGTAGGCGCAGTCGATCAGCTTGTAACCATCCTTGAGAGCGTATGCAACGGCCTTCTCGACCTCACCAGCGGGAGACTGCCAGGTACCTACAAGCAACAAGAGTCAGTCAATTAAGCTCTTTAGGGTTACAACATGTGAAAACAACGCACCGAGACCAAGGGCAGGAATCTCCTGGCCAGTGTTGAGCTTGAAGGTAGAGGGAGCCATTGTGTGAATCTTGTAGAAGAGTGGGTATCGTGAAGAAGAAGATGAGAGAGATCTAGAACAAAACACAAGAGAAGAGGCTCGCACAGAAGCGGGAGACGTGCAGGTTATAAACCGCTGCCACATCATGAACATGGCCCGTCCTAATGCCCCTCATGCCTACGTAGCTTACCTTAATCTACCGAGCTACTACTCTATTCTTCTTCGATAAACAAGAAACCCCCCAATCTACGCTCATCTTTGCGGGGTGAACCCCGCCAAAACGCTAGGCATGTCACCGAGCTCGAGGGGCATTTTTGCCTCTTAGGGCGAGTTTGGGGTGTAGTTCACACGGAAAAGCGCTGAGCGATGGAGATTTCTCGGGGTGGGGTTGCTCCGAAGGCTCAAGATGGTGAGTTGAGGCTAACTTGGAGTGGTAGAGAGGTCGGTGAGAACTCCGGCCGACGATGCCCCCAAAGGTTGAAGGACGTTTGTTTATGGGGCTGTTACCCTTTCTGAGAATACTGGGATTTCTACACTCTGTTGTATGTTAGAAAAGCGTGAAGGAATAGTTGAAGGGCCGATGGCCGACTCTGCCTCTTTATATGTCCTGTGCTGGTGATGCTATATCGGCTATCTCATATCCTGGCCGTGATATACAACTCCCCATCAACGTGGGGGTTGCTTCTGAAGCCGACTGTGAAAGCCATGAGACCAATCACGAACAATTCCACTCTGTTCACGGAAATGCTTGATACTTTGTCACTCGATATGTAAGTCCATGCAATTGAGGATCTACTGATTCATTATTAATCCTGAAACCCCCAACATGAGCCATCGATGAGAGTCATCCTGCAAGACCCGTTCCCTCTATGCCACGATGTTTCGTTCCAATCCATCTCTAAAGAAAAAAAAACGACTACAGAGTATAATGTACAAACATACGTACATATGGAAAAGAAGTGCACCTATCGAATAGTACCGTATTACAACAAAACATGTGCCGTAAACTCCCTTCCTTGGTCCAAGTTTTCCGCGCCCGCCTCTTTTTCTCGTGTCTTGTGCTGCGTTTCGTCGTCAAGATTTAGCCCGAAACAAGAACCCAGATCCTAAAATCTGTTAGTAACTGCTGAACATCCTTGAATGTAGCCTTGCTGGTATCCTGGAGGCAAAGGCGAACTGAACTTACAGGAAGAAGATCATTAGCGTTCCAAACATCTTGGCAATCAACATCCTGTTGCTTGATACTCGGTTCCAGTACTTGAGAAGTTCTCGCTGCGCTCCTTCAACATTATCGACCACATCTTCTGTGTTGGCGTCAATGCGCTGGATCATCTCGCTTTGTTCCGAAACCATGGTAGCTAGTTGTCCAAAAATGCTGCCAAGCTCGCCAATGGTCTTCTCGATGGCTTCAATCGCTTCGCCTCGTTGTTGGATATATGTGTTGGAGGGCTGTGCCTCTTCCATCATCAGCAGCTGTTGATCGCCAACGGGGTTGAGAGACAGGGTATCTTGAGCGCCCGGTGCGGGTGAGTTGCGAGCTGGTGTTCCGTAGAGAGGAGAAGCCGACTGTTGAATTGATGGTTGAGTATGTTGCGACACGGAGGAGATGAAGTTCTCTGTTCTCGATCGCGATGCCTGGATGTTCTTGGTTCTGGCCTCAAGAACGTCCTTGAAGTTGACTGATACGTCAGTGAGCTTGCCTTGTAGCAGGTAGACAACGTTCTTGTTGTGCTCTCCCTCCTGATCGGCCTTGGGGTGTTGTTGCTTGGTGAGTGTTTGAAGAGCTCCAATTTGCTGGTTCAGAGACGAGAGATCTTGCTTGATGACGAAGGTAAGCTCGTTGATTTCCACAGGACGGTCGTCGAAAAGTGTTCGTCGCTTCGCCACTATTTCCTGAGGTTAGAATTAACTATTCACCACGCCAGGCATTCGCGTCGCCGAGATTGGCAGATAGTACTCACATTGAGCTAGCTTTTCCAACTTGCCCATAGTCGCAGAGATGCCACGTCCTATTTCAGCAGCCTTCCGGGCGAACTCGGATCGTCTTGGAGGACCTCCAGCATGACCGTTGGCGGCATCTCTTTGCGCATCAGTCAATAGAGACCGGCGTTGGGAGCTGACTTTTGAGGAAGATTGTTTTCGCTGTGCCTGGGCGAGTACCGACTTGAACTCAGAGGTTCGGTCCTGAATAGATGCGACAGCCATGGTGGCCAAATTAAGAGGGGTTAAGGATAAAAGCCGAGATGTCAGACTGCGGCCAGCGCGGCTTCGTGTCTCGAAAAGAGTCGGGGGATCGATGTGATAGACAGCAGCGATAAATATGCCACCTATGCGACTTGTGTCTCACTGGAGGTGCGTCGAGTTGCGAATGTTGAGCGTCGATGTGGAAGGGTCCGGATAAGGTCTCGGTTGGCAGCGCAGGCGAAACGGAACGTCGAGGGGTGACGCGGACGAACGAATAGCAGGACAATTAGAAAGGAGTGCTGTTTGGCGATTCGAATCGAAGAAGTTGGTCGAGAGTGCGATATGTAGGAGAGAATTAAAAGTGTCACGAAGCCTCGGAGTGGTACTAAATGGAGAAAAAGGCTAGAGAGAGCTAAGTTAAACGGCAGATGCGCAACAAAGAAAGCCAGAGACAAATGAGGTTTTGATTTGATTTGGTTGTCGCTGCGTCTGAAAGGAGATTGGATTGAAGGATTGGGGAACGTGTCGTTGGCTGGTTCCAGACTGGTCCAGTCTTGTCGAGGGGCAGGGGCAGGGGTCAGTGAGTGTGATCCGCCACGCTGGCTCTTTTATCAATGATGGCCACAATGTTATCGTATATGTGGCTTTGTATGTGGCTGAGTTTGAGGTTGGACTTTGACAAGATCTTCTAACTCCAGCATCAGTGAAGAATATATACGCACGAGGAGGTTTTATATATATAGATAAGTATGGATATGCGTCGAGTATGTAATTCTACTGTGATTGACAACTTCTATCACAATCATGCATGGTCTTTATGTTTTCATGGAGAGTTGAAGGTTATGCATCGCGAGTTCATCAGGAGCTTCCCTATCAAGACATATATATTCTGTTAGTTTATCTAGTGTCTGAGATGCTTAGTATATGTAGTGATGTGTCGAACCCATAGTAAAGGGCTCTTCATTGTTCAATCATCTTGGTGGCCTACACGATAACTGCATACTCTCATTAGCAGTCTCTGCTACCAGCTCGTAAAGACCAACGATTGCTACCGTTTCTTCGTATCAAAATTCTAACTCCGTAGCTTCTTTATAGCTCCAAAGTCTGAACTTTACCTCGTATACCAAATCCAATCATCTTATTCTGTAATCAAGTGGACCCTAGAGTGAGCGGGAATGACGGCATTGAACCCCTTACTATTCTGCCATTCTTTGCTGGGTAGACGCGCAATAATTGACAGCTTCCATGCCATCAACTAGAGATCTGTAACACTGCACAGACTTAAGACAGCCGCACTGGAAGAATTGGTGGTTAGGTCAGCAATTTACAGCATTCACAGCCGTTTGATGGTTGGCACTATACAAATCTTGGTACCCTGAAAGACGTGTCATAGGCGACGTCACCTGTCCTATCAAAAGCAAGTTAATAAAGGTGTTGCATCTCTTTTTTATTCACATCCATGGTGGCATGTGTGCATGTGTAACCTGGGCATCCGTGTCTACGTGTAACATTTGCGTTGAATGCTGTGTAAAACTCGCATACATGATACAGCAATGAGGAGATATGAGGGGCCAAGAAAGCCATCTGTTGTGCTATGGGTTCGTAGTTCGTGATGTTGAGGCCAGTGTCGTAAAGGTAAAGTTATCACGAGGTGTCAATGGGTTCATCCTAGTGGACAGGTGACGAGGAACGAGGCACTAAGCCCCCCTTGACGAAACAGTAAACTCTCCAACGGCCGTAATTCAGGTGATCAATCTCCAAGGCCCCAAGAATAATTACAGTACCTTATGTGCAACATCGGAGGGGGCCTAACACAGAAGGACACGCGAGCTCATGGGTATCTTGACTCGGTAGACTTGAAGCTCTTTTCTTCTTTGTCTTACATGCCGAGGCGTAGAACAATAAACCGTTTCCCCAGGATGAAGAGCAAGGATAGGTATGTCAAAAATAGCTATGGCCGGTTATTGATCCATGTCTCTAAGGATAATTGGGATAATTATCAACGTGGATTTAAATTACTTGCTCTATAAACGTCCATTTTCCGTGCACTAACGCGAAGTGACGGGAGTCCACCTAAGTTAGCAGACGATCTCGTAAATTCGTGCCAGTGAGGACCTAATAATAAAGATCTAATCATTCTAATGTTGGCTTGACTCCGCTGATAATTTCATTCCATCGATCGACCCATTTTGGTTTCTTTTTTTGTCGCTTCTAGGTAGACTATCTAGCCGTCCCCTGTATTGGTTGTATGATAATGGCTGCCATAAAAATCACCGTCGCAATATGTAATCCTCGGAATGATCTTCTATTTCTTGGGTTTCAACAAGGCTGGGCAAACTGGGGTATCTTGATGCTCCTCTGTACTCGGCTCCTTGTCTTCCTTTATTAGTGGTTCAAGTTGTCCGAGGCCCCAGTCTTCAGAACAGCAGCCGCCTGAAGTGCCCCATCCACCTCCGTCATCCAATCTCCAACGGGCTCCTACCACAGCGGCGGGCACCATAGCACTGAGCTAAAGGTGACAAAAGGGCCTGACCGCACCATTCATTCATTCAACCATCCATTCGCATTCGCGCTCGCTCCCGACCACCACCAGAAACGCAACTCCGCCTCCTTGTTTCTATCACCACCTTGACGCCATCGTTCACAAGTTGTCGTTGGCATCTACTGTTTTGTGATAACCTTCTTTGTTCCGCCACCTTGATCTCATTCTTCTTCTTGTTGTATTGACTCCTTTTTTTTTTTTTTTTGCTGTCTGTGTTTCTTGGCTTGCAGACCTTGTATTTTAAGCTCTTTGTCAATCTTGACCAACCGTCCGTCACCTACCGACGACTCATTACTTTCTCCGCCGCCGATCTTCATCGCCGAACCCGATAAATAGCCCGGTACACCCTAATCCTATTGCCACGTTCTCCCAGTTCAACTGTTGCCAACGCCGCCGACCGCTGGATTTCCATCAAGCATCACGAGGTCATCCAAGAATGCTTCGATAGTCGAGTTTGGCTAAAACCCCCAGACACGACATGGATGGGACATACAATAACCCCTATGCGCAAGGGCAGTCGCAATCTCCATTGTAATTATCCTTCGCAAATATCTCAAGTTTCTCACCGTTAATCCGCAATCTTTTCTAGATCTCCCCAAACGCCTGGAGGATATCAGGTCAACGTCAACCGTACCAAGACGAGGAAATGGGTCCAAGCGCCGACTCAGAATTATGATGGTGACGACTGGGGCGCCGACGAGTTCGAGGATGACGAACCACCGCCGCCTCCCCCGGTTCCTCGAGTAACGACAGGTCTCCGACCGGTCGGACAACGAACCGAATCATTTGGACCCTCCCCAAGATTGGCTGCCGCTGTCGCCTCCAGTTCTCGCAGCTCAAGCAACGCGCCTTCGCTACAGCTTCAGACAAACCACCCGGATACGCCCAACCCAGGCCACCCAGAACAACCCCACAATGTTTCGTCGCCGGTTACAGGACGAACCGGATCACCTGCTCCTTTGTCTTCAGGCGCTGGGTCTTCGAAAGCGCCAAGTTATCATCAACAGCCCGACGCACGATCCTCTACCCCGCAGAGCACCGCAAGTTCCGCTGCTCGTGCTTCGCCTTCAATCCGACCCGAGTTCCGCCATATAGATGATGAGCGTAAGCTGGGCGGGTCACCGTTGTCCATCGCAGAGAATATTGCACCCAGACCCGACGATCGCTCTACACCCCCAGTCAATGAACCGAACCATCCAGGATACGGCCGAGGAGATGGCCCAGCGATTGATAAGGTCCAGAAGCAGCCAACGTTTGATGCCATTCTTGCGAAGCGTGAGGAGCTCGGCTTGGGATCTCAGGGGTTGCACGATCCTCCCACTTTGGATAGCATCGCTTCTCCGGAGCCTGCTAGTCACAAGGAAGATACTGTGATTCATTCGCCTGCAGACATAGACCGAAAGCGATTATCTGTCAGCCCACAGCTTCCCGATGTTGCACGTATGTCAGTATTTGGCGCTGATTTCTTCTCCTCGGGAAGTAATTCGGGCGCTCCTGCCTCTGCCCAAGACCCGACCAAGCAAGGCCAACCTTCAGTTCCCATTCAAGCAACTGACAGCCCCAGAAATCTCGCAACTTTGGAAGAGAAGCCCAGAGAGAGTGAAGACAACACCAACACTCCTGGACCTAACAGCAGTACCTCTCTTGCCCCTGCGAATGATCCTCGAGCTGTTCCACCTCTGCGTACACCAAGCCCGAACTCGAAGGGACTCTTCCCATCACCTAGAGAGCCTGCGTCAGCCACCGACTCGAAGATTACACCCACAGAACCTCTGCACCCTCGACAACCGGATTACTCTCCATCGAACTACGAGCCAAATTCTGCTTTGACACAAGGATCTTTGAACACTTTCAATTCGTCGCCTGTTAAGGAAAGTGACGTGTTGAGTGAGGAAATCATGAGGTCTCTTAGTCCCATTGCTCCAACACCAAGCTCCGCAGTGTCTCGTCCTGTGCCCGATAATTCTCAGTCTTTGACACCAGGTGACCGAGGTGTCACTCGTAACAGCAGCTATACCCTTAGCGACTATGACAGCTATTGGGCCGATTCAAACGAGAAGCCCGGGCAAGATTCCAAGATCGAAGCAGAGGTGCAGGAGAAGCTCAAGACCGAGACCTCTCCAGTGCATGAGCAGCAGCAGCCGACTGTCCAACCACTGTCTAGCGTCGCGGTGTCTACCGAATCCCAGCCTACTGTTCAGCCCGAGTCACCCAAGTCTGATTCACGGCGTCGATTCTCTTGGGAGGCTGGTTTCGATTCCCCACCAAAGATTCTCCCTGTCGAGCCGCCCTCTGGTACTGTCAACAACGAAGCTCCTCGTCCAGCTTCTCCTTCACCTCTAGCACCAGTGGGAGTCCAGTCTCCAAAAGACGAGGCTTTAGATGTTGCCAGCCAAACTAAAGAGTCACCTCGAAATGCCGAGACTCCCAGAATCATCATCCCACCTTCTGGTGGCATTTCTCATCAAGTTTCCAAAGCCAGCACGCTACCGCCAAACAAGCAGCCAGCGACTTTGGAGCCTCCTTCTCCCGTCTCTATCGAAAATGATGATGCAACCCCTCGAACCGCTGACAATCGTCGTCCATCTATTGCAGAGAATAAATCATTGACTCAGGTACCTTCAAATCTTACGTCAGCATCGCCACCCCCAGATAAGTCGACCAAAGCTCTTCCTCCAAGTCAGTTCCCTCAGACTGCTCCATGGCGCGATATCATGAGCCTAGCAACACCCGTTCAAAGGACTCTCAAGTTTGAAGCGGGTCTGGCTACACACCAAGCGTGGGAGTCAGGTCTGGAGAACTGGTTGTCTAATCTGATGACCGAGCATCCCGAATACGCGAACGGAACTTCTTCCTTCTCCGGAGCCGGGGTGCCCACAAGTCAAAAGGGACACGCATCAGGTCCCAGCCTTTCTCACAATCAACAGCCGTATTACCAGCAGTATCTTAATGCAAGCTCGCCTACGACAGGGCCACCACCAGGGCGATCTCGACTTGTCGGATCCGTGCCATCCGGCACCAGCGGCTTCGGAAACTCGAGCAACCAGATTGGAACCAAGGGCAAGGAACTCATGCAGTCTGCTGGAAAGATGGGCAAGGGATTGTTTAGCAAGGGAAAGAGCAAATTGCGTGGAACTGGGGACAAGGTATTTCACTGACGCTTCTCTTTTTAGAACCTGTTGTGATGGGCTTCTTCCTTTTTTTCTCCCTCGGAGCAGGGTTATTGTTGGATTAAATCTCCTTTCGTCATGCACTTCGGGGCTGATGATCACTCTTGACCTTACCTTATGATGAGACGGGTGTATGAGATAGGAATTCTACGACGCTTGTTCCCTTTTCTCCTCCCGCATTGTCATCCATCATGATGTTGCCCATCCATCAGGCTATGTGACAAGAGTGTTTATTAATGTTTCTTTGGTTGACAGGGCGAACCAACATCTCCGGTGCAAACAAAGTTCAAAGCTGAAAGACGCGCATCGTGGGGTTTAGATCGTCTCACAAGATCCCGCGCTGATGACTCCCCCGAGAAAGACGTCGTGAACTCGAGGCCTTCGACCCAGTCGTATCATGCTCCCCAGTCCTCCCAATCTTCTAGCATGCTACAGTTTGGCCCTGTGCCATCGACTGGCGAACCAGGTAAGAGACTCGCTTCACGCGAGAGCTATGGGCCTCAGCTCTCACAAGATCCATCTGCTTCTGCTTCTACCTCTGCCTCTGCCTCTGCTTCTATTTCCGCTCCCGCCAGTAAAGAAAATGATGATAGATCGCAATGGCACATTCCAACTCCCATCGATGAGTCTACTTGGGATCCTTTCAAGGGAACAGACCTTGCCAAGGTTAAAGCTTCTGAGCAATTAGGAGCCATGCTTGCAAACCAAGGCTTTACTCAGGATGGTTCCAGCACCCAAATGCCATCCAGTAATCCAACGTCTGGCGGTGCTACTCCTACGCCTGCCAACGCCGGTATTCGTATGGTGCCTCCAGAGGACCCTGCTGGCCCCTCACCTCAATCGACGTCTGTTTATTCATCGGTCATCTCACAGGCCCCCATGACAAATGCACCTGAGTCTCAGTCTCAAGCTCAGACTCAACCACACGACGACCCCTCGGATATGGTTCAGCGTCATTCCTCCTTTGTTGGACTACCTCCCATCAGAAGAGGGTCGACTTTTGACGTAAACTCGAGATCGACAGCAACTGAACAAAGGACCACACAGCCTATCGCTGAGCATGTTTCTGCTGAGCCGGAAGACTTCGATGAGATTGCTCGTCAGCAGGGAACACTGACATCTGAAGTTACGGTCGGGTCTACATTGGTCGGGACAGATTCTATCATGGAAGAGAAGTTCAAGAAGGATGCGGATGGATCAGAACCTCAATCACCCCCTCCGCAACAATCGCCACGCCACTCACTACAGCAATCACCTCCCAGGGGACCACAGCATCCGTTCCAAATGCACCCAGTCCAACCCGGGCCTATGCCACCGCAAACTCAAGGATACCAGCCTCCGACGCTACCCTTGCTTCCACCTCAGCTCATGGGAGGCAACCCCGTACAGAGGCTTCCTCCTTCTGGTCCCTGGAAATTGGAGGAAAGCCACTTGTCTGAACCTCTTCATCGCGTTACTCCTAAGCCTCAGGCAGTCCCACCATCGGGCCAATGGAAGTTGGAAGAAAGTCACTTGGCCGAACCCCTTCATATGGTTAACAGAAACCGAGCGGGCACGAATGCCTCGCAACTTTCACAGCTCTCGCAGCGTTCACAACGTTCACAGCAGTCCCAAAATGACCCTTTCTATGGCTACAACAAAGAAACTGGAGATGTTCCCCCTTCTCCATCATCGAGCTCTACAGCGAATAAGCATCATCAACGGCAAAAGCCTTCTGAAGTGCCACCTTCATCAGCCAATCGTTACCCTGGTCTCTTCCCTGGCCATCAACGACAGCCGAGCGGTTCTAAAGAAGTTCACCATGGCCCTGGATCTCAGTTCATCAGACGCTTTTCTCAGGATGGCATCACCAGAACAGGGACGGGTGGCACTACTAATGAAGACCGAGGACGTTCTAAAAAGGCCTCGGCATTGTTGAAGGACATTGGACACCGTTTCAGGAAGAGCTCGACTGAGCGACGAAGCACGCCTGTGGATCACCACGGTCAGCAGCTCCAGCCTCCGCAACAGCCGCAGCAACTTCAACCACCGCACGCTGACGTCCATCATGATGCGGCTTCCGTATCAAGTGTGCCGATGGACGGAACCCATGACAAGAAGAAGTCAAGAGCCAGTTTCATGCTAGGCCTGAGGAGTAAGCAGAGCCGAGAACGGCTTTCAATGCCTCCCCCTCCACGCCCGGATGACAGCAGGCCTGCCACATCGACGGAAGAGAGAAGGGGATCTCGGCTCAACCCTGATTTCGATCCTGCTTCGGGTCAGTATCGACCTGCAGGTCCTCCACGCGCAGCTACTTCGAACTTGGCCAACGAGATGAGCCAATCTGCTACTCCTCCGGCAAAGAAGCGATTCTCGGCATTCAATACCAAGGCTGCTATGACGAATGTCTTCAATCGGCCCAGTAGTGGTACATCCTCGAAGCCTGGTACACCCACCTCCTCAAGGCCGGTCTCAAGTCATTTGGGAGCTCAACAACCAGTATCCCTGGAACGCCCTGTTCATCCAGGTTTTGAGCGAAGTAGCACTGCCGGTCCTACCTTCAACCAGGCTCTTCCGATTCCAACAGGTACACCGCCGGTTGATGCTGCCGAGCGCCGTAAGAGACGAGGTTCGGCTGCTGGACTGATCTCCGGTCTTTTAGGACACGTCCACAAGAGCAAGGAGCCTCAGCAGGCTACGTCACCCCAAATGCAACAGCCTTATGATCGCCGTGCTTCTGGTCCCCAGCTTAGTGCCCCTCACCCCCCGGCCCTGCAGACACAGGGGCGAAGACCCTCGGGACCCCAACTGACCAGCCCTGTACTTCCAGGGGGTCAGCTTGAAATCCCCCAAGGCCCTGCACCGCCATTGGCCAGTCCCCAACCTCAGAGACCTCATCAATTTGGTGACCAGCAGCCGATATCTAGGGAACAATCCCCGATGTCATCTGCCCGGCCTCTATCTGGTGGAATAAGAGATAACCAGCACGCCCAAGCTGCCTACCGCAACTCACGTCCATCACCTCTGGGCTTTGGCTCTACCACACCAGCAGGAACTCCTCCTATCGGATCAGTGACCGATTCCAGCCGCCATGGGACTCCACAGACACCTTTCAGCGTGGGACAGAGTTTCCCGGACGCGCGAGCTGGAAGAATGCGATCGATCTCACCAGCTGCGTCCGCGATACGAAGTGCTCCGACAACGCAGACCTCTTTCAACGTCCCGAGCACGGCCCCAACAACTCAACCGTCATTTCACCATGCGTCACAGTCGTCGCAGTCGCTTGACAAGCTCGCGCATGCAAAGCAGGAGGGAACTCGGATCCAACGGCCAGTCACAGACTCACCAAATATGTCCTTCAGGCATGAGAATAGGGCTAGCCATGGTGCATCAGATAATGACATGCCCTTGTCTCCAGTGTCGCAAATGTCCAAGACTGGCCCGCCGTCTGTATCGTCGATGGCTACTCAGAGTCCTCGTCTGAATACTACTACTTTGGCTGCTGGAAGAAGACTGTCCTCCCAGCTTTCACAGCCTGACACGCCTGCTGTATCTGCAGTGTCTACTTCTCCGCAACAGCAGACCTTTGCCAACAGGATGGGAATGTCACCACCGCAGCAACAACAGCAGTTTCCTTCTGGATTCCAGCAACAGGCACACCCTCAGATGAACCCTCAACATGGTGGCTACCAGATTACTCCGGGTCAACAGTACGAGCCCAATCTCCGCCAGCCATCTGCTGGTCAACCTATGCCAGGCTCATACCCACAAGCCACTTCTCCTGGCCGTCCACATATACAGATGCAGCACTCTGGTTCAGGCCCTCCAGTCCCTCCTAAGGACGGCTCGGGTGCTCTCCAACAACCCCAGATTGTCACTCAGCCAGCTCGCCAGGCAAGTCCGGGAGCTTCGAAGTGGAAGGGTTTGAGGAATCGCATGTCAGCACAGGGCACAAACAAGCCAGCAGCGAGTCAAGGAAAGGGCGAGAACGACAAGTTGACTGCAAGCAAGATCCTTGGGGCATTTAAACGAGGTTCCAAGGAGAATCGGCACTCAATGGTCATTCCCGATCTGCAGGCTTATCAGAACCATGAGATGCGGCCTGTGCAACGACAACCTCAACAAGCACAGCAAGCTCCGCGACCTCAACAGCCCCAGATCCCTCAGCAGCTCCAGCAGCAATTTTCTGGTCAAGTTCCGCATAGACAGACCCAGTCTCCCCGTCCATCCTCGCAGGTCAGCGGCCAACCTTTCGGACAAGTGCCAACTGCTCGCCCGTCATCTCAGTTCAGCAACCAGAGTATGGGACAGGCGCAGACCAAGCGTTACTCATCAATGTTTACCAGCTCAATTATGCCACAGCAAGAGTTCCGAAGCCCTTCGGGGGCTTTCGCTTCAGGTCCCCAGGGTATGAGCCAGCCACAGCCTAGCCACCCGTATCAGTCTTCTCCTCAGATGCAGGGCCAGTTCCCGTCAACACAGCCGCCACAGGCCCAATACCATTCTCCGCCGCAGCCCCATGGCCAATTCCAGTCTCCTGTCCAACAGCAGGGTCACTTCCAATCACCTCCTCAGCCGCAAGGCCAGTTCGTGCCTCCATCCATGCAACAAGGCCAATCCACGTCCCCTATGCAGCAGCAAGGTCGCTTCCAGTCTCCCGCACAGCAACAGGGACAATCCCAATCTCCTCCTCAGCCCCCAGGTCAATGGCAGCCTCAGATGCCTTCTCCTGCTGGACAATTCCCACCACCTCAACAAAGACAGGCTTCTTATCCTGGCCAATGGCACGGCGGAACAATTGGCCAAAGCCCAAATACGCCCTCGTCATATAGAAGTCCTCAGCATTCTCAGTTCTCGTCGCAGCCTCAAAGCCCGCAATATGGGTTCCCGACAGGACAAAATATTCAGAGAGAGGAATCGCCCCCTGTCCATGTTTCGACGCCTACTCAGGTTCACTCTCCCACACCAGTTCACGCCCCGTCGCCTCGTCCTTCACTCTTGAATCTGCAAGCCATGGTTGCTGCCAACCCTGAACACGACCACAGCCAAGAGGGAGAGCGTGGGCACTCAGATGCCGGTCCCCGAAGTGACACCAATGCAACTCATCAGGGAACCTCCAATATGCAGAGGTTTAACAACGACAGCCCTCATAGCGGCAGAACTAGCGGGAGTCCTGGAGTCGGTGGTAACCCTCCATTAGCGCAACGCGTTTCCCCGAGGATAGGCACAGAGCAGAACGGTAGCTCAAAGTCCCGAGCTCCTAGTCTTCCCATGCCTGTGCTTGCTGGCGGCGATTTCATGGGAGGTCATATGACGCCAGGTGCCAGTCCGCGCTTCTCACCCAAGGCAGAGGAGTCTCAGGGTGTGTCGCTCAGTCCCCCATCTGGTGCAGCGGGCAGTGTCAGCCCCAACTCAACAAGGCAATCCCCATCAGGTGGTGGTGATCTCGGCCCCCCCGAGCCAAAGAGCAGGGGAGGCCCGTCGTTCCACGCTGAACTCGAGGATACCGAGGATGCCCGGAAGCGCACATTGCGAATTGATTCACAAGAAGAGAAGATTCACTACGACCCCAATGCTGACTCAGATGGAGAGATTCCTCCTCAGATGAGCGCGACTAGTTATCCTGGACAAGAGTGGAATCCCTACGGCATGCCCGAGATGGGTGACTGGAACGAGGCGACGGACCGCTAAGCCATTCCTCACTGCCTGCCTATTCACCTACCTATATACGCACTACCTACTCATATACGCACAGCATATATCATGCTTCTACCACTATACTCGAGATTGTTTCTTAGACTGCCAACCCAGCGATATAGGCCGGCCTGTGACGGCCGCCCTCACCCCAATTCTTGGATATATATATTAGTTCACATTAGCCATTACTGGTTATATCAGTGATTGGGGTTATGTTATTTGTCCCAACAAGCGTGGCGTCATGGCCGTACATGTGTTATCGTCTATACATTTTACAGAATTTGTCAAGAGATGGAGCGAAGAGTAATAACAGAATGGAGAGATAGCATGGGTGGGGTGGAAAAGTACACGCATTACGCATATCTAATTCTTTTAATCAATTTCATATACATTTACACTCCTTATGGGCTGGTTAATAAAAGTGTTTCCCTCTGGAAGAATGTATATCCTTGACTGCCCCTGGACTCCAGAAGTGAAAACGAGTGTCCATCCGTCATATATGAAACTATAGAATCATAAAACTGTTTACGATTCTTTCCTTGAGAGACTTGAGTGCTTGTTAGGAAAATGAACATATCAAAAGTCCAAAGAAGCATTCCTGAACGGTATCAGGGCCAGAATGACGGCCTGCGTATAGTATGCAGCTCGATCGACAACACCACCGGTCAATAGCCCAACCGAGCCCTGCTTGTTCTTTGAATCTGTCTGTCCAAATACCATATCATCCGCGTGTCCCAGCTCGACACCCTCTTTCAGCAATTGACAGGTCTTCTCCGGCAGGAAATACGCCGAAGTGCGTGCCTTGCCGGCCTTCTCATCTTTTCCAATAACAACAATCCAAGCAAAAGAGCAGATCGAGCCATTGTGCGTCTCAACGCCGCCTTCGATGCCAACCCAGAAATCAGCTTCTGGTCTGGCTGCTTGAGCGTTCTGTGCTCGATTTGTTGCACCGCTCAGAGTCTCTTCGTCTGAGAAAGGCTGGTCTGGGACGTTGGAGTCTACGCTTATGCCTTGAAAGTCATAGGAGTCTGGGAGCATTTGTGTGAAGCCATCGCGGGTTGCTTTGATTTTGGGGATGTTGTTTGAGGCAACGACCACAAGCTTTTGCTTCTGAGGTGGCTCCATGGTTGGTCTTTGAAGAGCGAATTTCTTGGCGAGGACGTTGATTATGGTTCGATGGTTTCGAGATGTGCTCAGGCCTCGGCGGTCAGAGAATATGGGTATCCCTGGACAGCCAGTTCGTGATTTGTCGAATTATATGTATGTGTCCAGGTTCAGGGCGTGCCTGAGGGGTTTTGCAGTGAGTGGTCTGCCTGGGCTGTGTTCCCCACCAGTCACTGTAGTTGGTAGATTGAACGGCGGCTGATATAAATCCTATTCAGAGCAGAGTCACGATAGCCATTTAAACTATTTAGCCTTCGATAGTCCGAGTTCCTTATCAAGATGTGCCACTAAAAATAGTTTATTAAAGAAACTACCTAGTATCAACTCACCCTAGACCGCCAGCATGAGTAGGTAGCCTCAGTTGGACGGACAGGTTCTCTCTCCTCCAAGCTATGTCTCAAGACCCCCAAACCTTAGACCAGTCTTGTTCTCTGATCCAATCTTCAACGCTTTCAAGTTGAGGGGGCGGATTCAGCTGCATACAGATCAGCTTCCATCATTATCTTATCACAGATATCAAGAGAAGCTTACCTCGTTGGGATGAACAGCAGGAGAATCATCACCACCATGGAGCCCAATTTCATTAGCGAATGCAAAATTATCTTGCACTTCAGCCCTCAACTCTGGTTTACAATCAAAGCTGAACTCTCCTGGTGGTATGTGTAGTAGTTCTGTCTCGTAACCCGTCACTTTACTGAAGACTCGGACGAATTCCCGTGGTGTGATCCAAGCACGATATCCAACGACACTTTTCCCGGGAGGGTTTTGAATCAGGGCTTTGACAAAAGGGCCAGAGTCTTGGTCGTGCGATATAAGAGGAACTTTGGAATCGAGATCCAAGTTGTTTGCGAATTGTATGTTTCCGTTCTCTTTCTGCTCCAGCGTCAGTTTGAATATCATTAGATTTGGGCAGCTGTTGAGGTCGAACCTTGGTAGGCTGAGCCATTGGATGAGTCAGGAAGTTGCTTAGAAAGTACCCAGGAAGATATACACTCGTCTTTGCCCAAAGTTCTGGCTGGGTTTGTTCACCGTACTCTTCTGCATCTGCCTTGGAGTCGTGATGACAAACATTTGTGTACTTTCCTCGTGATAATTTGGTCGGACTCGGAAGTGAAGATATGACAAATCTTTCTAGACTTGGTACTCTGGCAGCTTCATCAATGACATTCTTCAGCTGTTGGGTTTCCTGTATCTTTGCCCACTCGTTGAGAGCCTGCCCCAGCTTTGGTTTATTTCGATTTTTTGGATCGTTGTAGATGCCCCAAAAGTCACTGACTGCAAAGACAACATTTGCGTTTTGGAAGGCTTTGGCTAGTGAGGCCCTGTCGTCCAGGTCGGCTTGGACTACTTGGACACCGCGGGCCTCGAGGTTCTTTGATTTTCGACTGGACGGGTTTCGAGTGACGCCACGAACACGCCATTCCGGATCATTGAGAAAAGAGTTGACGACTGAGCCTCCTTGACCGCCTGTTGCGCCGATGATGGCTATGAGCTTTTTGTTGGTCATGTTGAATGTAGAGAGAGTATGCTTGATATGGCAATAGTCCACTACATCTCTACCCATTATATATTTCTGAGAAAATAGAGTCGGTCACTCATTATTAATCGTCTCACTCCCAGTCTCGGTCACTGCCATCATGTTATTTTCATGCCTGTCTCGCTGTTGGTGTTGGTTGGTGTCTTATACAGGAACGGTTCCACTAAAGTCCGCTCCAAATCCGCTTCTGTCTCACTCCTGCCTCCCTATTACCCGCTCACCTCCGCTCACAGCTTTTCGGCTTCTCAGCTTCTCTCCCTTCAGCCTCTTCACCATCTCTCGCCCCCACGCTCACGCTCACGCTGCAGCCCAAGAGAGGTCCCGATTGATTTATAAGCTGCTTTGTAACCACTGCAGATCGACGAGGCAGTCAACGTTACGGAGATCGAGATGCCAGTGGCTCGTCATTCGTGCGCAACATGTCGGTAAGGCTAACTAGGCCCTCGAATCGATTGAGGCTTCTCTGACTTGTTCAGCCGCCTGAAGAGGAAATGCATGAGAGAATTGCCATCTTGCTCCTTAGTACGGCTTCTGCAGAACTGGGGCAGATATAGCCTAAAACTGACGGCTTACAGTGTCGGCGCCTTGGCAAGAAATGTGAATATATAGAACTTCCACCACCCCCAACTGCTCCTCCACCAGATGGTACTAGCCAACCATCTCTATCAGAACCCAATCAACCCTTTCCCTTGGCCTTCTTCTTGGATCCAGATCTCTTCACGCCACTAACCACCAGCAATGCATTGGCACCTGGCCCTAGAGTCGATCTGCAGCAGATTATAGCCAAGCACTTGGAACCAGATGACTTGCCAGTGCTCTATCATAACTACTTTTCTTCGGTACATGAGTGGCTTCCCATGATTAGCAGAAAGCGTATCACAAATCCCGATCCCTTCAGTCAAGATGCTTGTCATGATCTACTACTTTTATGCATGAAAATATGCACGCTCAGACCCAATGGCCACCCTCCGTCCCAACATCCGTTGTACGTGTTGGCAAAAACTCTATGTGCCGCTGCTGAGAGTGTAGGCCTAACTTCACTTCGACTAGCTCAGTCGTTGGTGCTGTTGGCTCTCTATGAAGCGTGCCAGGCTATATATCCTGCCTGCTACCTCACCATCAGTCGAGCGGCGAGACTAGGCATACTGATGAGTTGGCATGATAGGGATGCACAGCAGCTCTTCAAGTTTGCTGATTCCTGGTCTAAACGAGAAGAACAGCGTAGAACATGGTGGACTATCTTTGTGCTTGATAGGCAAGTCATCATGCCGCATCCTTGAGCCTCCATCTAATGAAACTATGTTCAGATTCATCAGCATGGACACAAGTGGGCTACCATTTTCCGCCCCGGAGCCTTGCCCTGACGAGCTACTACCAGTCAACGATGAAGACTGGGTTTTGGGTAAGACTGTGCCAAGCGAGCCACTGTATACAGCATGCTTCAGTTCCATCACCACTCTGGGCTCCTTTGCTAGAACATGCCAAGCAGCTCATATGCTCGGCAAGGTCATTACACACAAACATTTGAAAACCAAGTCTTCGCACGACATCCTACTTGTTGTCCAGGAAGCCCAGAGTCTTAATAGAGCACTAAACTCACTACAAATTTCTATTGAAGAGCAATCTATGAGCAACGTTTCTTCCTCTTCAGCGTCCTCTTTGGCATGTGCTTCCGCCATTTGCATCTGTGCCCAAGCGCTCCTATACGGAGCTTATGGCTGTCCTGACGCGCCTGGAATAACAAGTCGGGAACGCTTGACACACGAAACGGAATTGCAGAGTATTAGCGTTCGGGGCCTGAGGGCACTAGGTAGTACTTCGACCCCTAAGTTGGCTCAGGTCCAGTCAGATTGTCCTCTTCAAGCAAGATGTTTTTATACCGCTTGTAGTGCATGCTCATGGTTTATTCGGGAAGACAATGAACCGCAGATGAAAGATGCTTTGGTAACTATCGTCGATGGTCTTAAAAGACTATCTGAGCGCTGGCCAATCGCGAGTAAGTACTTCAGACTTTGTTCCTTGAAGTGAACTGACGGTTTCCAAGCTGAGTACATTTCTCTTCTCGAACAGGGCGGGATATTGCGTCTCATTGATGCCGGTTCTGATATGGAAACCATGTCTTGAAGTTTAATGCTCTTTGGTTTTTCAACCGACTCACAGGTCCAGAAATCATGATATGATGCTCGATATGCTGTCCAACATCAGGCATGGCGGATGAGTGAGTGTAGTGGCCTGACATCTATGCCACGTGATATAGCTGGCGTCGACTGATCTCCCAACGTCATGAATCACAATGTCACGCACGAGTCACAGTATTCTCCAATCAACAAAGTTCATGTAAGTTCATGAGTCGTCCAAAAGCATCAGCCAATTCTTAGCAATTGAGTTCGTCTAAGTGGGCCTGCCATTCTGTCTTTGGTTTAGCCTCCTCTTTTCGTTGCTGGGTCCGAAATCGGTTGGATCGCGTCTTTCTCTTCGCCTTTGGCACTGAGAATTCTTCTTATAAAACATCCTCTACCCAATTCGCCCTCCATTAGTGGATCTCACAGGGCTTGGAGGCGCTACTGAAGCTCAAGCTTTCATCAATTGAGCCGAGACTAACAGCAAATACACATAAAACCACTGCCAATGCCTTCGAGTAGCCAACGTCGGCGCCGTGAGGGTCACCAAGACCCTCACTCTCACATTCGCGATGGCGTGTTACACGACGAGACTTCGCCTTTGCTTCCAAGGATATCAGAAGTCAGCGAAAATGGAACGGTAAAGTCGTTGACCGACGTCCACAGCCTCTTGGCCGAGGCGAAACTGCTATGCCAATACTCTCTCCCATTGATCGCGACGTATCTTCTTCAATATTCTTTTACTGTCATTACAACCATTGTCGCCGGTCGCTTGGGTGCTGAGGAATTGGCAGCTTCGAGTTTGGGCTTAACAACGATCAACATCATTGGGTTCACCATCTTTGAGGGCATGGCCACGGCTCTTGACACATTGTGTGCTCAGGCCTACGGGTCTGGTCGCTATACCGGCGTGGGAATGCACATCCAACGGATGATCGTCTTCATGTCGATCGTCATGGTTCCTGTCGGCGCAATCTGGCTGTGCTCGCACTGGATTCTGCCATTGCTCGTCCCTCAACGAAGCCTCGCCTTGAAAGCTGCCTCTTTCTTGCGTGTCAGTCTCGTTGGACTTCCCGGTTATGCATTCTTTGAGGCTGGTAAGAGGTTTCTCCAGGCGCAGGGTGAATTTGCTCCGGGAATGGTCATTCTGATTATTTGCGCTCCCGTTAATGCTTTCCTGAGTTGGTACTTTGCCGTCAAGCTCGACATGGGCCTCGATGGTGCTGCGTTCGGTCAGGCCCTTGCCAATAACCTTCGTCCTGCACTTCTTCTGTTGTATGTCGCCTTCATTGGAAAGAAGTCTCACCGATGCTGGGGTGGCTGGGATAGCCGTGCTGCATTTGCGTTCCGCGAATGGGGTCCCATGGTCCGTCTCTCTGTTGCAAGCACCGCTGTGAATCTTGCCGAGTGGCTCGCCTTTGAGATCCTCATGGTCAGCACCTCTTATCTCGGTACCCGCCACTTGGCTGCGCAAACAGTACTCAACACGCTCTCCATTGTTACGTGGCACATACCCTTCTCGATCAGCGTCGCAGTCACCACTCGCTTCGGTCACCTGGTTGGTGCTGGGGCACTCAAGGAAGCACGACGTGCTGCAATTCTATACACCGGCGTCTTCACCGTTGTTGGTATCCTCGACGGCGCATTCTTGTATGTGTTGCGAAACCCACTTGCAGGCATGTTCTCCGACGACAGTACTGTCAGAGACTTGGCCACGGGATCCATGGTTGCTGTGGCCTGCTTCCAGGTCATCGACTCAATCATCTGCGGCACTAACGGTGTGCTGAGAGGTCTGGCAAAGCAATCCGTTGCTGCGTGGGTTGTGCTAGCAGTCAACTACCTTGCTGCCGTGCCATTTGCCATATGGCTCGAGCTAGGAAGCCCAGACCTCAAGCTCGACGGTCTTTGGATCGGCCTTGGAAGTGGTATGGTCATTATTGCGATTATTGAATGTGTGTATATGAAATGGATTAGCTGGCAGGATTGTGTAAACGATGTGAGGGAGAGGGAGGACGACGGAACATAAGATTGTTTCCGCAAGGACTTCACACTTGAACTACATAGACAAAAGTAATGCATCTTCCGTGGCTCTTTTCAGCCACATATCTCAGCTGAGCGACACCCTTGTACGTAAAAGAACCTGATCTCACAAGTTTACTCAAGCCAGCATTGCTTCAATCACAGTTTCGATGCCTTTGTGATAGATCCCAGTGATCTTCAATCCCACATCATTGAGAAGCTGATGCCATTGACTTTCAGTTCGCTCACGATTCACCAACATGCCCCTCACTGTCCAGTCGAGGCTCGTCTGTTGCCAAGGCGCACCTACATCTCGCAGAACAGTTTTATTGATAAGCAGTCGGGAGTAGCCCTTAGCCATGACATCTCGGAGGTGGGACAAGATGGCAGCACACTCTGCATCAAGCCAGTCGTAAAGAACCAAACGCATGGAATACACCTTTGCTCCTTTATACTCAACTGGCTGAGGAGTGAAACGGTTTATGAGGAGTAGCTTCGATGGTCTCGGGAAGTTCATCAGATAACTTGGCTTCTTCTATGACTGCCGGAAGGTAAGCGTCAGCTTACTGTAAGCTTCACACCGTCATATAGAGCAGTCAGTTCTTATTGCAGTTGAATCTTTATGTTAGCTAGAAAGGCTTTTTATCTAATTCGGGTCATTTGCTTAATCCTTAAGTCGGCTAAATCACCTAACCCACGACAGTTGGCTTAGACGCCAACCGTAATGAATATTACGAGAGATCACAGTATTCCCTTCATACTGCACTCATGCATAGTGATGGCCACTGCATAAAGGTACGAGGGAGGCAGCTACTAATGGTACTTACTTGTGAAGCTTAGAGGTTTGTCCCACAGTCTGAGTCTTGGGATCAAATCAATGCCTTTGTGGTTTCACTATTTGAATTTTGATTCATGGTTGGTGAACTTGCAAGATCCAGTAATTCAGTATGAAGTCAAAGTGGCTGTACATAAGCCAGTTAGAGTCATAGGTAAGAGTAGATATCACAGAGTATATTAATAGGAGGATGGCGAACGAATGGATATGTATCAGTTCCTCCAGCTGCCTTGTCTTTGTCCTTCTAGGCTGATTCCAAAATAAATCCAACCCGGCAAGAGGGCACATTGGACTGCTAGGAAGGCACAATTTCATAGTTCATAAGGATAAGAATATTGTTCTTTTGCACGCTGTCAGAGTTGACTGCTTGATACGTTGTCATAGTGAGGCTCTTCTGAAATTCCATCTATCTGCGTAAGGATCTCGTCCAAATGGTTAAACGAGATTCATTGTTATATCTCAGACTCCAGCTTCTGCAGCCAAAGGACCTTGGTTGAAAGTCCCGGTTTTTCACGGCTATATCGAGACATTTCTCGGTTGTTAGTTAGGGATATATGTCATTTGGTAACGGTGATAAAACGGGCTGATGACCCTTTCATGAGCCGTAGGCAAGGGCAGGCAAGTGATGGAATGTACGCCCAGAGTCTGTGCGACTTGTTGATTATAGTGAAACCAAGCATGGATGGACTAACAACTAACTACCTAAATAATTGTCTGTGCTATTTTCCAGGGCAAAATAATGACGATGCAAGGCGCTTGTTCCATTAAACTTGACGTTCAAGGGAGATGCAGGCTCTGATGTCATAGGTCACATTGGACCCTTATATCATGGAGAGATAACTAACATGGATGGAGACACTTGGACCCGGGCACAGACAAGCAAACGGAACTTGACGGTCTGTGATTTAGTTGAAACTTGGGATCTAGGGTCGGTCAGTTGAGCCAACTCATCAAATCATTTCAGCCTCAAGTTACACTGCAGGCAGTCATATCACATAATCACAGCACACAGCATAGCACAGCACAGCACAGCACAGTACAGCACATCACTCACTCACTCACTACGTGTAATGTTACTTGGTCAACAAAACGCCAACATATGCACAAGACGTTGGACCTGCAGGGGCTGCAACTAGTCAGGGGTAAAGCGATCGTCCTCGATGAATGTCTCTCTGATCTGTTCTTGAATTAGAGAATCGCATTCCAGTTGATCTGCAATAAACAGGCTTCATGCCTGTTGTTGCAAATCGACGACCTACCTACCCTGGATCAAATATGGTATTCGTCATGGTTTGCGCTTGTCTCGCTTCACTCTCCCTTTCAATTCCGTTTAGCTCCTCCCTCGACGTGGCTTTGAGAGGTGGATCCTCTCCAAGGACCCTGTTCAGGCCAAGCCTGTCCATTTCATCGTCATCCTTGCCCAAACTTGATTGAATCACTTGAATGGACCCGTCATCACTGCCCACTTGTGCCAAATCAGTCAATCAATTCTCCTCCACTTGGAGCTACCTAGATACTAAGGCAAAGGGAAACTAACACACTTTACCTGCAGCAGCAATTGCCCGTGTCTCATCAAACGATGCCAATGGCCTTGTGCGGACTGTGCTACTGCAAACTCGCCTCGTCTCATATTTCCTCAACCACGCACGACTCAGGAAGAATTCTTCTCCTTCTACTCCTTTCCCCTTTTCAGCTCGTAGCTTTGAGCCATGGCAATAGACTCCAGACGAGACGAGACCCAAGAGCCTGGTCAAACACGAGGCCCAGGCCTGGCTCTGGGTTGGGTTAGGCTGGGCTGGGCTGGGCTGGAGCTGTAAAACTTGGCGATAACCCACTGAAGCCCTCCCACTAAAAACTCGGCCTAGCTTCTGTTTGTGTAGGTCTGCTAGCCTCAGCTGCCAAAGAGCGCCCGAGTGAGAAAAAAAAAGGACGATCCGAGCCCCGGATATGGCGCTGGAACGGCCCCTGCCTTTAAATCGCTAGCGCACGGGCTCGCACTGAGCGCGCATCCCGTTAGGCCGTTCCCTTGATAGGGTCTACTTCGCTCTCAAGTATCATCAAATCGACCACTGGAGCAACCGTGAGTATTGGCTATTCCCAACAAGGATTAACTCATCGGCAAGCGCCTGCGATGTGATAGCGTGGCGTCAGCCGACGGTTCGTGGCGCAGGCGGTTCCTCTAAGACTTTGGTTGGAGGAGCCAAGGCCTCGACCCCATCGCGTCTCTCCTTCCCTGCTGGATCTCTGCTCTCTGACTGGCCAGCATCAAAGAGGTACATGCCTTGGGCGTACCGTAGGTACTGCGCTGATGCTCCTTCCATCAGCGAGTCGAGATTGGAAAGACGAGTGAGGCGAAAAGGAAGGGGAACATGCAGGAAGGCGCGATTCATGATGCGCATGGTCGTTCCTAACCAATCTGAATTGAACCCCTTCTTGCCTCTCCAGTGCAGCGCAGTCCCTGGGTATCTCTAAGTCAAAATATCTTGTATTGTCTGCCTGTTCTATTTTTTGCTTCGTCTGCATCATTACATCGTCAAACGACTTTCCCAAACGACTCCACCTCCCAATTACGATCCGCGACCGATACGATACGACACGACTTCTGGGACTTTGTCGCATTAGGACCCATCTCCATCTCATAAGCTTGCGGAGAACCAGGGACCGCGGCCGCCCGTGCTGCACTGCTACCGTACGGTTCAGGTTCAGTACGGACCGTACCATACAATACAACACAATACCCACGTATTCGTACATACCAGGATCTCTCATTTTCCTTCTCGTCTTTCTCTCTTTTCATTTTACGCCCTTCGTGCCTGCTGCCAGAGCCTGGCAACAGTAATCGAATTAAACAAGCCACAGCATTTCTCGACCCTATCAACCCATCGGTTTCTCAGACCCTGTGGAACGTGGCTCATCTTGTCTCAGGCCGTCAGGTCTCACTGTCACTCGCTCGGCTCTCACTCGTCTCGCCGCCCTCCAGCTCCAGCTCCAGCTCCCGTCCGTCGTCCCCCGTTTGGCACTCACGGCCGTTTCTCTGACTGGATTGGACTGGCTTGTCGTCAATCATCGGCCCCGGACGGTCCGCCCATCTCTCTCCATTCCCTCTTCAAAGTCTCTCAGGGATTGACTTTTTCTCGTCTGGTCGGTCTTGTAACGAGCTGACTTGTCGTCTTATCTTGACCTGTCACGCCAGGTCAGGTCACGTCTTTCTCTGCCCGGGCCGAGAGCACAGGACGTATTCAACTGACACACATACGCCTGATCACAATGGACTCGTACGTAGCCATCTTGAATTCTTGACTCAGGATACCTCTGTTCTCCGCACCGCTTGCACCTTCTTCTCTTGTTCCGTCACACATACTCTCCAGCCCGAACTCTATCACCAAACTTAGCCACCGCATCCTGCCGGGTTTGAACTTACGCGTTGTAGATTTATTCCAATGTCCGCCGCCGCCGCCGGTTGGGGTCAACCACTCGCGACAAAATCGCCAGCGTCTCGGCGGTCATTAGGTCATTTTCGATCTCTCTCCTCAATCGCGGCGACCCCTAGCTATCACCCTCGAACGCCTTCTCTCACTCCCGACCACACCCCGATTAAATCTTCCTCCTCGACACATCTACCGATTGTCTCACCGAATCCGCCTACAGATTTTGGAGATGAGATGAGCACAATACCTGATCCTCGAAGTCGTGCTATGAGCCCTGCCGATGACAATGGCGTCGCGACTCCCAGTCACCACCCCGATCTAAACGACGAAGTCGCCACCCTCAGTAATAAGCTCATAAATGCCATTAATCACCAAACCGTCCTGGACGACTCTTTATCCGCCGCTCGCCACGAACTTGATGCTGCACGAGAACGAATTCGCATGCTCGAGACTCAAAATGCCTCACAACGCGAAATGTTGGCTGGTGACGTGTGGGTTCGCAAGCACACCGTTGAGGACGAAAAGAAGGTTTGGCAGGCCAAAGTCGCCGCGGAACGTCAAAAGCGACTTGACACAGAAATGGAAAAGAAGAAGATCGAGCAGGAGCTCGAGAATCTTACAGCTGCATTGTTCGAGGAAGCAAACAAGATGGTGATTGCTGCCAAGGAAGAGGCCAAGACTGACCATGAGGCTCTTCAACGCAAAAATGACCAACTCAAGTCTCAGCTTGCCGATACTGAGAGCATTCTAAAATCTCAACAGGAGCAACTCGTCGAGCTCAAGCACGTTATGGAACATATGGCTTCGGAACGAGGAGATCATAACAACCCTACTGCTCCCTCTTCTCCCGGCTTGACGAAACCTGATACTCGTGATGATCTTGGATCTTCAACCGAGGAGCCTGCTGCTTCACTCTGGAACGCTTCCATCGAGCCTGCTCACCCGACTAGCTTCTCGCATCTTCTCCAGCCCATTCTGAGAACCGACTTGTCGGCATATGACGATTTTCTTATGCTCGCACGGACTTCTCGAAATCGCCCTGGCAGCCGCGTTTCTTCAGGTTCAGTAGGCGCTCTGAATGCTCTAACAGGCTTTGGACTTGGTGGCTCGATATCGAGCGCCCATCCCTCTAACGCCTCAACTACTTCGCTTGGCACACCTATTGCTGGGGCTGGGAGTGCACCTCAGTCTCCCAACACACCAGCCTCTACCGTCAGCGCTGCCTCAAATGCATCTGCTACCCCTCTGCCGAGCTTGAAGGAAACAAAGTTTTACAAACGAGTTCTGGCTGAAGACATTGAGCCTACACTTCGTCTGGATATGGCTCCAGGCTTGTCATGGCTGGCTCGTCGATCCGTTATCGCCGCCATCGCTGACGGATCTCTGGTGGTTGAGCCCGTACCAACCACTGGCAGTCTTGTGGCGCTCACAAAGCCGCAATTTTACCCATGTGCACTCTGCGGTGATTCACGCAAGGACCCTCAGTATTTACGAAACCATAGATTCAGAACGAGTGAGACTGATTCCGCTCAACGGCACCCGTTGTGCAAGTACTGCCTGACTCGCGTACGGTCAACTTGTGACTTCTTGGGCTTCTTGCGTATGGTTAAGGATGGTCATTGGCGAGCGGACAATGAGGATCATGAGAAGGCTGCCTGGGAGGAAAGCGTACGACTCAGGGAGCAGATGTTTTGGTCTCGCATTGGCGGTGGTGTTATTCCTTGCATCCCGGCGCCCCTCTCTGTCGACATGGAAAAGAGCCCACGTAACAGCCATGACGGCAGTGTAAGATCTGACCATCTCGAGGTTCCTGGCTTTCAAACACCACCGATGACGATAGAACGGACGCGAAGCGATACAACCAAGAGTGGCCCGATCGAAGAGCCACACACACCTCCTATGCAAACTGATGGAGCCAGGAGTGTGCGCAGCTCCGTCCAGAGTCTCGATGTGAAGAGCAACTCTGGTTCGGAAGAAACGAAGCGACTATCTATCACGATTCCAACTACGGATTAAGAACTCCACATCTTTCAAGGTCCCTTGGAAGTCGGCGACATTGACGCCACTGTGGACTTTGTGTGTATGACTATGTATACTATTTTGGGCTACAGGATCGCATGCATTGTTTTGGATTGCACCTTTTCGGTGCTACTACTCTATGGGCTGGTGGGATCAACTATAATGAGCTCAGGGGATGGTGGATTGGCCCCTAATATTTCCTTTTTGAACGAATATTGCACGGAAATTGGATGGGTGGAAGGGTTGGAAGCAAGCAATCATTTGGTCGTTTATGGAATGCGTGCGTTCTTCACAGATGGGAATTTCATTGCTGGCGTTTGATGGAAATATGCGCATCATTCATTCGCGGCGGCGCAACGACATGGGAAATGGACCTTTCTTTTTGGAATGACGTATTTGTCATTTGCTTTTTCTTGCTATCCAGAGCGTTCATGATTGGGTTGCTTTATTGCGTAACAAGAGCGCACAATACGCAGGCATGCCTTGGCATTCTTACACAATAGATTACTCAAGGCCGTCAAGCATGCCCTCTGACGATGCCCTTTAGTTGTAGTAGTAATAGATATGATACCAACTACAACAGACTTGTCCTTTGTAACGCTCTCAAGTATCCAACTTGAACTCTCGGGCTGATAGACCCTCTCAGTAAGGTCTTGTTGCCTGCACTACTGAAGTTCTCTCAAGAACACTACGTATGATTGTTCATTCACTGCGAATTAGACAACATGCAAACTTGAACATGAAAATGAATTATCTGATAAATGAGTACATCGCTGCCAATCGTGTCGATGCCACAGTATTACCCTCGATACAAGCCAACAAATGAGAGTACGTCATTGCTAGACGTTCTGGTTCTGGTTCCGCGTAACCTCGTCTCCTCCTTCTTTTTAGATGTTTTCTATAATATCTCACTTTCAGAACAAGACATTGCTTCCTCCTTTCCAGCCTTCTAATATCAGGCCACCAGGGGTTTTCCCACCCTCCCTCCATAAGTCGTAAGTGATAGAGTACATGATATTACATGAATAGTGGCGAGATTTAAACGAGGTCGGTCGTAGAGCAAAGCAAGGGTTATTAGTGACCTGGAAATGCTGCTGGGCGAGACGGATGCCTAGGGCACTCTACAGCTCTTCCTTAACGGTGGCATCCTGCTGGTTCTCGCTGGCAGGCTTAGCCTTGGCCTCTTCAGCCTCCTTCTCACCGTCCTTGCTGGCAGCCACATCTTGAGGAGCGGCTGCACCTTCATCCTTGCTCTGAACGGTCTCGCTGTTGACACCCTCGACGTCGGGGTGAGGAGGAGCCACACCAGCCAGGTTCTGGTCCCAGCCCTCAGCAGGCTCTTGAACTTCGTTGCCCTGCTCATCAACAACGCGTGTCTTGGTTTCGTACTTAGTCTTGAACTCAACCTTGCCCTCAAGAGCCTTGACCTCCTCAGGGTCGAGGAGGTTGCCATCCTGGTCACGGTACTCGACCTTCTCCTCCTTAGCAACGACTCGGTGCTCAACCTGGGCCTGATCGGGAGCAGGGGGAGCTCCAGAGATGACGGCCTCTTCCTGCTTCTGGGATACAGGGGCCTCCTCCTGCTTGGGCTCAACGTTCTTGGATGCTGAGGTGGTAGGGACTACAGACGAGCTGATGGAGGGGATCTCGCTGTACTTGTCATACTGGGAATGATGTCAGTCAAGGCTCGTATCTTGTCAATGTTGGCGGTGAAACTCACGCTATCATAAAAGGTGTTGCAGTCAAAGTCCCAGCTGTTGAAAAGCTTCATGCGCTTGCAGTCGGCCTTGGTCCAAGGGCTTCCGTAGGCAAGGGGAGAGTAGAGCATGAAAACGGCGGTCGACAGGACAAGGAACGAGACAGTAGCAATACGGTTGATCAAAGCGGTATCTCGAGCACCAGCTCCGGGGATGCGGGCAGTGGCGTAATCAAAGAGTTGGCACAAAGCGATGATCGCAAAGTAGAGAGCAGGGAAATAGTGATGAAGGAAGAGTTGACGCTTCATCAGGTAGAAGGGGAAGTAGTGCAGAGCCCAGCCAAGAACTGAAGTACCAATCTCGTAGTCGAATCGCTTGAAGGTGGTGTTGGCGTAGTCGTTGCAGCTGCGCTGCCAGCGGAGAACAGCAATAGCCTTGAAGACGACCCAGATGGCAACGGCAACGCTGGAAGACCACCAAATGATGGGGTTTCCGAGGAGATAAACCTGCTTATGCTGACGACCCCAGAAGTTGATACCACGGCGGAGAATGGGCCACGACTCAGGGCGAGAATCCCAGGCGTGAGAGTCAGTGAGACCGGCGTTTGTTCGCCACATGACCTTCTGAAGCTCCCAGAACTTGCCAAAGAAGCCAGGGTTGCGGTAGTTGACCTTCTCAACATCGCCCTGCAATTGAGGGTGAGAGTTGCCCTCGATATACCACAGACTGTTGGGAAGAGTTCCACCTCGGGCGCAAGTAACCTCCTGTTGCTCAGAGGCCCAGTCAGGGAGCTTGACCTTGTGGGAGAACAGAACACAGCCAGTCATGACGTGAACAAGACGGAACTTGGACTCGATGGTACGAAGACGTTCCTTTGCAACAGATCCATATGTCTTCTTCTTCACAATCTCAACACGGAAGTAATCGTTGGCATCTCCCTCAAATCCTTCGTAACCATAGGCAGAAACCTCATTTTGCCAGTCGGCCTCGGTGATGGGTGGGCGAACGTCATGAGAGTGAAGGCGGCGATGAGTGGGACCATGGTAAAGACGAAGGACGGTACCATCGGTGATGTACTGGGGCTCAGGAAGGGCGTCCCAGGCCTTGGTGCCATTGATGGGCTGGCCATCAATTCCAAGAGGCTGAGTCTGGTTCTCAAGGAGCCACACGTTGTTGTCGTCCTTGTGAGGGTACAGGGTGATCTGCTGCTGCTTGCTACCGGTAGGGTACATGAGAGGATGGGAGTGGAGGTAACCACCCTGGGTGTTGACATGGCGGATGGTCACACGGCTGCCCATGATGACATCGGCGGGGACATCCTTCATACGCTTGTTGTTGAGAGTGGCCTGGAACTCGGAGCTCATGAAGCCATCACCGTCACCAGGGTTCTTGAGGCAGACGAAGTGGATGGCAAACATAGCCATGTAGAAGGTGAGAGGAATGAGGATGAGACAGAAGACACGAGCCATAAAGTGCTTAGTGAAAAGACGCTGTTCATCCGTTAGTAACGATGTTCATATGCGTATATTAATCAAGTGCTTACCATGGACACGTTCTTGTTGTCACCGAGAAGGACCCAGAGTTGAAGAAGAGTGAGGGATCCAACCCAAGCAATGGTGAAGAGTCCAACCCACTTGATGCTGACGGTGATACCTAGACCAAGACCAGTAAGAACAAGCCAGAACCACCAGCTCAGTTGGAAAGCCTTGGAAGGGCCAAGCTCGTGCTGGTTGGTGAAGCAAGAAAAGGCGAGGACGGTGAAAGCGGTCGCGGCGACAAGAGGCGAATCGAGAAGGATGAGACGAGCCTGTGTAAGAAGGCCGTTCTCTGCAGATAGTTAGCAACAGTCTCTCCGAGCCAGTTGAGAGGCCGGGAGAGATACGAACCGAAGATGATCAGGCCAGCGCCCATGGTAGCAGTCATTGTGCGGCAACCAACAGCCTTCAGAGTGAAGAACATGGAAGGAGCCAAGAGAATACCGCAGATAGCAGGGAACATTCGCATCGCGACATAAGGGACACCAGGCTCAATGTAGTCCTTGCCAATCTCCTTGAAGTCGAAGCTTCCATCGAAACCAGCAAGCCATCCGGTAAGGGCAATGAGCATCTTGGCCAGAGGAGGGTGAACGTCCATGAAGAACTTGCCCTTGATATACTTTGTAGCAAAACCACCGAAGCTTGATATGTGAGTTAGCGCATTGGTTGAATAGACGGGGTGGAAGCTGTCACAGAGCTTCAGCTGGCTGGGGGGACGCACTGGACCTCGTCGAAGACAACGCTTGTGGGCTGATAGATCTTGTACACGCGGACAATGGTAGCAACGAGGATGAGGGCCAAGGCTACCCAGTAGTCGGAGAGGGGAAGGAGAAAGACATCGTTGTCCTCAACACCATCGGACTGGTACGAAGTGTTCTTGGCGTTCTTGGACTTGGACTTGGACTTGGTGGTGACAGCAGTGGTCTGTGGCTGAGGAGGAGGAGGAGCTGCAAAAGGTTGCTGCTTCTCGGTCACAGGCGTCGGGGCCTTGACTGGCGGTTGGGGACTCTTGCCCCTCGTACGAGCCATGGCAATCGAGTATCAATACAGAATTCGAGTCGATTCGATCGCTAGGAGACGTTGTGTCCAAATCGTGTGTTCGATATAACGAGAGTTGATGAAAAAGAAGAGCTATAACAGAAACCGGGGAAGAGCTAGAGATACCTCATCGATGGCCGGTTCTTGGCTAAACAGAAAGCGAACAAGAATAGAAAATGGAAGAGAAAAAAGGACCCAAAACTCAATCGCAGACCGCCGTTATGATACGGATATCAACGGAAGATAGGCGATGTAAAAAAGCCTGGGGGGGAAGAAGAATGGATGTTGGGCGAAGGTTTGCGAGAAGTAAGAAAATGAAAAGGGAAGTGGGAAGAAGAGGGATGATGAAGCTTCAGGGGATATTTTAGCACCACCCACTTCAGCTGGCAATTACCTTGTGCGGGTTGAGACTGCAGCTATAAATGGCGATAGGTAAATTGATGGTTGCAGTACGATACGAGCAGTCGCGTCCAGCGTCGTACCCGTTTCCTTCCAGCTCGGCGCTCTTCAAAAAATTGTAGCTACAGTGGCCTCTTCGGTTCGTTCCTGTCTCTGACCTCTAACAGGACATGTCAGCGTCAGCCCAGTGGATGCTCTCCCTAACATCCCTTTACCCCTGCAGCGAATCAAACCCGGCCCCGGCCGCGAAGATCCCCTGGCGCCCCCGCAGCGCTAGGCTTAGAACAGAGCTTCAGCAGGCTATGAATATCAGCCATTGGCGATAGCTCTTGGAGGGCAGCTCTACTGATTTCAGCTCCCGCAAGCGTGTTTGGCATTCAACATCTACAATGGCTTGTCGAGAGGCTTCTGTAGGTGAATCATGACAGCATTGTTTCCGACTCCATGCCACTGTAAGGTACCTACCCACCTTATCTCTATATCAGAAACAATACGGATACAGTACCTCGAGATATCTGGCAGATGTGGCTACTGCAGCCACACAGGGGCCGGCTCCCTGGAATGTGGCTCCAGCTCCAAACAAAAACGACACTAAACATTCAGGCACACGGACAAGACAACTTAACCCCCTTTTTGCCCTCGATCTCCAAATTGCTACGCACTGCTTGAAACACGCGTTCTAGACCATGAAACTTTTCTTTCTACGTTATCGTGTCGTGTTTACTACCGTGGGAGTAGTCAACCCAACCGACTACCTTAGATATAGGGTATCTCAATTCGACCTCGGCGTATATACGCCTTAACTACTAACTCATGATAACATCATTGACTTTTGTTCAACCCTAAACAAAACTATGAGTTATGTCGACCCCGAGATTGCAAATAATCTGCCCATTGTCGAAAACCAGCAATCCAATGCGGAACGCCTTCAGGTTTGGCCAACTCATTCAGTGACGCCCTGCGAGGAGATTCTCGTGTCAACCAGTTGTGACCTTGGGCATCCAACACATCAGCCATTGATGCTGATATAATAGTCTGTACTTGTCCGTCGACCAAGGAAAACTCTTGAAGTGCTTGCATCGCTTCACTCCATCGAGACAATGCAACCTCGAAATCCGATCTGATATGCGACAGTTTTGCCAAGATGACATATACTCGTAGTCTCTCATACTTCAGAAGACTAGCCCGAGACTCGATGCCGACGCATATCTTCTCTGCCTCTTCATAGCGTTCTTGGGCGAAAAGAGCCTCTGACAAAGCCAATTCAAGAAGTGATTTGCCAGTCAAAGGGTCAGGCCTCTCGGTACGCCGTATAATCTCAGTACGAAGATATCCTTCACCTGTCGTAGGCTCGTCAAGTTCTCTTAGAGCATCGGCTAAATCGCATATTAGATCCCGGAGGTCCTCATCGAAGACGAGCTGACTCGGTTTCTGCGACACTTCGTGTGCTATCTCCAGCAATCTTAGAGATTCGTCGAAATTGCCTTGTAGTCGCTTGACTCTTCCCAGCAGTGAATGTTTGCGGAAGCTGAGGATCTCTTCCAGAGGCGAAGGTTCGTCACCAAGCGGGTTCCAATCTTCCAATAGCTTCTGCGCAGTGGACAGATCCGCCACTTGGATTGAGTTTAGGGAACGTTGGATAATAGCGACCCCAACCTCACAGCTTATGCGCTTATTCAAAGCGGCGGCCGGGTCGTTGATGATGAAGTCCTGGAGACTTTCTGTGGCCTCATCCATGTTTCCGCTGAGACGTCCCAAGACTGCCTTGGTCTGGCCAATGCAAAGCCGGAGGTGCGTATCTTTCAGACGCCCAGCAGCCAGCTCTGCCTGGCCAATTGCAAAATATTTCCATGCCATGTCTGGGAACCGGAAGGCTTCAATGAGCGTGAGCATGAAGTCGGTTCTCGTGGCCGTAGGCAACTCATCGAAACAGTCGTGGAACGCCTCTGCGACATGGTGTAGATGTGGCAAGAACGATTTGACCACGGGTTCTCTTGTGTAGTGTCAGCGGTTCAAGCTCGCTGGATGTCGATTTCAGACTCACGGGAACTCGATATACTTCCAGGGTATGGCTCTATATGCCACAATCAAAGCCTGTTGTCGCCAGAACGGGAGCGCATCTGGCGCAAGGCCTCGGTGGACCCTCGCTGACATGTCTTCATTCATATGATACGTCTCATCTGGATATTTGAGAACAGCTGCCAATTGACATAGCTCACGAAAGGCTCGTGTAAGTCGTTGGTCGTCTGCTAGTATGTCAACCAACCACGACGCCAGGCCAACTTTGGTCGCATCAACAAGCTCAACTTCTCCCTCGGTCGTCCATCGCTTTCGAGGCGTTGAGCCCCGTGTGAATAGTTCCAGGGGAATTTTCTCGCATGGTGAAAAGAATGAGAGTAGGACTAATAGGACACTGGCATCTTCGGACCGGGTGGAGCTCTCGTCAAACAGAGACTGAGAAGCAGCCTCAAGGGCAGAGTTTCTCCATTCTGTCAACTCCATCGAAAATGACTTGTATGGGATTCAAAGCTGCGCTGAGGAATTATCTCGACATCTTATGAAGGAGAGGAGGGATTTGTTCGACAGCTGTGTCGACGACGGAGAAGCGTTACACCGAGAGCCCACTCCAGTTTTGCAGTGATTTACTTTTTCTCACTGGAAGAAGGTCCTTTGGTATTTAACCAGACTTTGTCTCCGATGAGGCTATTGATAAGACCCCCTGATAGGCTTGACAGGTCTGGGCTCTGGATCGCGGTTTTGAATGCCGAATACCGGTGGTGTGTTGAAAGATACTATGCCGGCCTGGGGTTGTAGGTCGGGGAAAACGGCGAAAGCTCCGTGGTAGATGATAAACGTCATTTA
Organism: Fusarium miscanthi; assembly: GCA_014898875.1. NCBI lineage: Eukaryota > Fungi > Ascomycota > Sordariomycetes > Hypocreales > Nectriaceae > Fusarium > Fusarium miscanthi. The sequence goes on from JAAVUA010000203.1 coordinate 89,413, forward strand.
GGGTATTGCGGGGTATCCAGATTCAGATGCAGATGCTAACCGATATTGTGCGTGGAGTTGTGGAAGTAATCCAAAGTAATACGATAAGCCAGAGATTGGCATTTCAAGTTGATGGCTTGTATCTCATCTCAACCATGACCTAAAGCGGCAGTCCTCGAGGGTTTGAGATAGCCACTAAGGCAAGGTAGGCAGCCGCCCGTCGGAATATCTAATTACGGGAGAAACCTGTCACGGATGGAAGCAATTTATCTTCAGACCCTTCTTCCAGAAACGACTGTCTACTACACTTGGGACCATGCGTGTCATCATGGCATGTAACTCAGGATATAGCCAATTAACATCATGAAAAATTGGCCAATGGTTTCTATCGGCATCTCAACCATCAACTAAGCCACAGAAGCTCATGTACATTAACTGACTGTTCAAGTATAGTCCCAAACAACTTACACTAGATATAGTATACGTTGACTAGGCTTACCGACTGAGACAACAATAGGGCCTGCTCGAAGGAAGAAGTTACCGCAAGGATATTTTTATGTCGTAAGTCAAATGATTGGCTGAGGCTGTCACATACAATGCATTGGCCTTTGAGTGCCATTTAAATACAAGAGGACAAAAAGTGAGCTTTACAGAGGTCAGCTACTAGAATGGCCAATAGTTCCGTTAATTCTCATGAAAGTAGACTTACAAGCAGGTTAAAATAAAGTTGTCGTCAAAGTCGAGGGGATCGCGGGTACCCAGGCACCTAAAAGTCGCCGGAACAACGATTCGCCGACCAAAGCTTCGCGTCGCCAGAACACCTCGAAATTTCCAGAGTCGCCTGCCTTTCACTAGCAGCTCCATCAGCCTTTTCCCTCTTTCTCAGCGCGTCCTCCTCACAATGGCTGCCGTAACAACCAACGGCGATGCCGCCGCAAATGTTCTCGACGATATCAAACCTCCCGCTGGAGTAGTCCTTCCTCCTCGCGAGATTCGAAATGTCCTTGAAAAAACGGCCGGTTACGTAGCGCGAAACGGCGCCGTCTTCGAAGACCGCATTCGCGAAAAGGAGCGATCGAATCCGAAATTTAGCTTTCTCAACCCTTCCGATGCCTACCATCCCTTCTACCAATGGCGACTCGATGAGGTCAGGAGTGGGCGTGGTACAGCGATCGCTGCTGGTCGCGTGGGCGAGCCTGCGGCCGAGGCCCCCAAGCCTCAGGGACCCCCGAAGCCTGCCGATTACCAATTCTCCGCGCGAACGCCTCGCATCAACCGAAAGGATCTGGATGTGATTCAACTATCGGCTCTCTTTGTAGCCAAGAATGGGCGACAGTTTATGACACAGTTGGCTCAGCGCGAAGCTGGTAATCCCCAGTTCGGCTTCCTCATCCCCAATCACACTCTCCACAACTTCTTCCAGCATATTATCGACCAATATACAACATTATTACGTGCCAGTGGTCTTGGAGGAGAAGGCGGAAAGCTTCAAGAAGAGCGTATAAGGGAGCTCGAAGCCAACATCAACGATAAGTTCCTTGTGTTGAACCGCGCCAAGCAACGAGCCGAATATGCCAAATACGTCGAGTTAGAACGACAGAAGAAGGAGGAGGAAGAGGTCAAGGCGAAGGAAGAGTTTGCAATGATCGACTGGGGTGACTTCGTTGTGGTCGAGACCATTACTTTCAATGAGGCCGACGAGCACACCAACCTCCCACCTCCTACCAACCTGTCTGACCTTCAGTACGCTTCCCTGGAAGACCGCAACAATGCATCCATTAGCGCTAGCCTTCGAATTGAGGAAGCCATGCCCGACGAAGACACGACGTATAACGCATACCCCAACCAACCCGCCCCCTATCCCATCGCCCCTCAACAGCCAGCATACCAACCCGCTCAAATGGCCCCTCCTGTACAGCCATATTCTCCTGTTCCACAGGCGCAACCGCAGCAACCGCAGCGATCAGCCCAAGAGGAAGAGGAGGAGCGCCGTATCCAGGAGCGCGCTGAGCAACAAGCACGAAAGCAACAGGCTACTGCTGAAGCACGTGGTGGTGCTCCTCCGATGAAGATCAAGGAGAACTACGTACCTCGTGCCGCCCAGAAGGCTGCCAACAGACAGGGTGCGCAGACAGCGCTGTGCCCCAACTGTAAACAGCAGATTCCCATGAATGAGCTCGAGGCTCACATGCGAAGTAAGTGCTCCGTCCTAACATTTCATATAGTCAGAGTGCTTACCTACTCTTCAGTTGAACTTCTTGATCCTCGCTGGAAGGAACAGAAGGCCAAGGCGGACACACGCTATGCATCCTCTAACACGATACATGTCGATGTCGCCAACAACCTCAAGCGACTTGCCAGCCAACGCAGCGATGTTTTCGACCCTGTCACTGGACAGGCTATTTCTGAGGATGAGCTAGCGCGCAGGAAGAAGGCTGCCATCCACAGCTACGATGGTGCCATGGATGCCAAGAGCCAAGCACAGCTGGGTCATATGCAGAATGTTAACGTCGAAGATCAGATCCGCGCTATTCACCAAAAGTTCGCTGACAAGAAGTGAGGAACTCGGCTGATGGGCAGATTGTACGCGCTCGGAGACGACGACAAAGAAGGAGGAGGAGAAGAAGAAGAAGAAGAAGAAGAAGAAGAGAAACAGGCCAGCCCCTCAAGGGAGCATGCCGTTCTCGTGTACACGGATCATGTGTAGAACTACATGTCGCGGTAGGCGTTGTAGGTTGAGGCCCCAAGGTGAGGCACATCTGGCGTATGGCGTTTCGTTAATCATATGAGCTTATACTTGTTTGATGCAGCTCAGTTTTTGCACGAGAGTTTTGGGGATGCCGATTCGAGAATGTCTGGGGTAGTAGATTGGTCGAGAATTGGGTGAATGGGCTGCCAGAGATGATCGGAAACGTCCATCTTCAACTACGGCCGTATCATATCATGTCATATCGTGTCGCAGGACAGACAAACAGAGACAGACCGCTGACCATGCCCATGACGGGCAAATGCTTGAATCAGAAGTAAAGATGTCCCGCGTCAACGCAGCTTGGATCGATATGTAATGAAGCATTCTAGACTGTTGCTCGAGTGCCATCTGACGCTCTCGAAGAGCACCTCGGAGCGCTGTTACTTGAATATAAAACAATATGATCAATTCTTCCGCAATATTCAATACTCGCACGTCAAGTGAACCAACCAATGTTGTCTCAGAAATACACTGGCCACCTATTTTTTGGTTGGATATCTCCGTCTTGACTTGGACGATGCAATGTCGTAACGCTCATGGTTACACAAACAAATCATCAATCAACAAAACGGAGCCCGAGTGACCCGAAACAGGCTTTAATACCCGTTATTCTTGAACGGTTATACCACTGACCAAGGAAAGGAAAAGAAAAGAAAAGAGGTATGGTACTTTTGATTATCCTGGTCCTACACCAATTGCTCAAGTACCCCGCCCTGTCCTGTCCTGGTCCCCCCACCTCCACTTTCTTTCCACTCTCTTCCCCTTCTACCTCCGACCTCATTCATCTCATGCGACAGCCTGAACTGGAGTGAACATCACTCTCTCCGCTCTATACAACATCACCACCAGCCTCAACCTCTACCTCTTCCTTGCGCCGATAGTTGACTGCGACCTACAACTTTAGCTCTTAATATCTATCTATACCTTAACAACCAAACTCACTATAACATCGCCAAACATGGCGTCCGATCAGGACAACTCCGGCCTCGATGCGCCCGGCTCACAATTTCACCGACCAATCTTGCAATCTATGCCTGATACACGACAGCAGAGCTTTGATGAGATCTACGGTCCTCCCGAGAACTTTTTAGAGATTGAGGTGCGCTCTCTTCCCCCCCATGCGCCATATCCGCGACACTGCATAGTCAGACGGACAAGATATATATATACACAGAAAATGCTAAAAAGCGCTATATATAGGTCCGCAACCCAAGAACGCATGGCATGGGTCGTCACATGTACACAGACTACGAGATCCTCTGCCGCACAAACATCCCCGCCTTCAAGCTCCGTCAGAGTAGCGTCCGTCGTCGATACTCCGACTTCGAGTACTTCCGCGACATTCTCGAGCGCGAAAGCGCCCGCGTTACTATCCCTCCTCTGCCCGGAAAGGTCTTCACCAACCGCTTCAGCGACGATGTTATCGAAGGTCGTCGTGCAGGCCTCGAGAAGTTCCTCAAGATCGTCGTCGGTCACCCCCTGCTGCAGACGGGGAGCAAGGTCCTGGCTGCCTTTGTCCAGGGTGAGTTTGTCGCCATGTCTATATTTGCTTGTCATGATATCTAGGCTGACACAGAATCGTAGACCCTAACTGGGATCGCAACGCTTGGTGACGCCTCCGTCTGATTTGGCCCTTCAAAGCCATGTCTTCCTCTCGCTCTCGCTCTCGCTCTCCATCTCCAACTTCGGCTCCGCGCCAACCTCGAAAGCTCCGTAAGCGAAATCCGGCTCTCAATCAGCGAGACGCCCTTCTCGACAACATGCCCTCTCCGTGACTACATGAGAAAAGTCAAGGAAACGAAAAGAAACGAATCGAAACGCCTGGAGAGGGTGGAATTGGCGTTCCGCTTCACGTACATACTATTCTCTTTTGGTTTCACGTGGGAAAAGCAAACTCTGGTCCAGTCATTATATTTTCAGTCCAAAGCTATTCTTCTCAAATTGCATCCCACCCTACATTCGAAGTTCCGGGGCTCCCTTCTTTGGCTTGGGGCGTCGATGGGCTGATGGGCTATTTTGTATCCCTATCATCTACTCTGAATAACAAGAGTGATCCGACTCATGAGTCCCAGGCCATGAAGTTAAAGCGCATTGTTTATAACACAGTATCGAAGTCAGCAAAGTGATTTAATGTTCAATCATATTGACTTCTAATCATCATTCCCTGGATACTAATATCTTAACTCCGATATGCGCACAAGTTTGTGACGATACGGCCAATGTGTGATGATATCCAAAAAAAAAAAAAAAAAAGGGTTAGAGGCGTCTCTCCTATTATACATGATTTCGTACATGGCCTTTATGTGAGCATGAGCATGAGTGTAGGTGTTTACATTTCCCCTTCTACTAATCCATCCTCTCGCCAAACGCCAAAAAATAAATATGCCTTAGCCACGCCATCTCCCCTTTTGCTTGTTTCTCGTGATTCTTCATGCCCCAGCTTCGTTGGAAGACCCTGGGTATTGTACAATGATACAAGAGCGAGTAGTGTTTGTGAAGCTTTCAAAGCTTCATAGCGACTCGTGTCGGATAGTATTACAGGACACCGATGAGCGGATCGTTTCCAGGTATGGTCCTAGTATTCCATCGCTTTGTGTCGAATCGGTGCGCTACTCATTCATGGAATGGTTTACGCAGGTGTATGGAACAGTCGAAGGATGCCTTCGTACATGGCAAACATTATGGCGGCGCTGGGAACTGTTCGCATCAAGTGAGGTGTCAGACCGCCATATAGACCCATGACACCCTCTTCAAGCCAGACAAGCTTGAAGCATTGAACAAGGCCGGTGTACTTAGGTAGTCCATTCTCCATAGGTGCTTGCCGTAGTCGTGTTCGCGCGACCTATTTCATCCTCGTTAGTATTCTGTAAAGATTCCAATGGTTCAAACCGATGACGTACCTCGTGGGGATAGGCGATAACGGCGGCGACCAGCTTAGCGCTTCCAGCAGCGAAACCCTTTCCAGTCCAGTCGACGGTCTTATCCCACCAAGTCAGTTCACGACCACTGCGAACGATCTTGTTGTGTCTGCGAGCTAGAGATGCCTTCATTTGCTCGTAGAGCATCCATTGCATCGTTGACTCTACTACGCCGAGGTAACTAGCACTCATGCCACGGTAGAGACTTCGAATGCCTTCGTCCCGGATGATTTGACGGATGCAGTCGTAGCTGTTGCGATATTTGCGCATCTGCGCACCGCCAGCTGCAACATTCTTGTCCAGCTGTAGACGTGTCTTGATCATCCAGATAGGGTTTGTAGCCGTCGAGGTAATGACACCGGCTGCCACACCAGCCGATAGGTGGACCCAAGGAGCTTCTACACCATTGTTGAAGTGCTCAGATATTAAGCGTTTTCCATTGCCGTAGACATAGAAGTTGATGGATCGAGCTGGCACGACTCCAACTGAGGTAGGGCCAAGACCCTTGAAGAGTGCTCGCCAACCCTCGTTCCGATATACTGAGCCGAGAATCTGGAGTGTGTCGTTGAGGTGATATAAAGCGGCTCGGGCAGGGTTTAGTCGGCCAATGACTTGAGCTTGAGCTTCGCGTTGAGCTCGGATCTGGGCCTGGTAGAAATCGGATTGCAATCGGGTCTTGAGCACATCGAGAGGGGCTGTGACTGCAGCAGCAGTCATACCTCCAACACTATCAACACAATCAAGTCAGTCTCGTGGTTCCCCGCAGATTGGTCTTACGATAAGTTGTCGCAAGCTAGTTGGGGACCATATGGAGGTCTACATACCCGCCAGCAAACATGTGAACCCATGATTTAGCAAAGGGCAATGCCTTAACATTGCCCTGGATAGGGGTGTCATCAGGAAGTACATCGCCAGTCTCCCGTGACTGGATGAGTGCCGAGTGGTCGATTGGTGAATGGGAATGATGGAATGGTTTTTCGTCGCGGCTCGACATGATGTGCGACGTAGGCTGATGGTGCGACATGGTGAGGCGCAGCTTTCAGGCGGGAAGTAAGAGGAGGCTCTTGATCTCCGTCAATGTTGGTTGTTCTGTTGCTTTGACTCGTTCCTACAGTCGATTCGTCGTTAAATTTCGATTTTGCGCGGGACCGTCGGTGGATAAGAGCGGCCTGTAGCGTAGCCTGTTGATGCCGTATAATCAAGAAGGGAGGCCTAGTACGATTGCCAATGAGCGATAGACAAGGGCCCAGTCGCCAAGTATTGGTGAAGAAGAGGAATCGCCTCTGGTGATTAGAAAAAGATGGAGAATCTTTTTCATGAATCAGCGAAGCATTAGCAAGTGGCAGTAGCGGTAGCAGAGGTCATTAGTGCCTTATCTAATCGCCTCCCGCCAAAACTTTTTTTCCTAGACTGCCACTGGATGAATGAGATGCGTCTCGATCCGCAAAGTGGCGCTGGCAGGTCTTGAAGGTACGTATTCTTTTCGATAGCAACTTAAGTGCCTTACCTTATATGCGGGTCAGAGGCTATTAAAGCCAAGATCAAAATGACGAAACACAAATAATGGCAGTGCTTTAAATGTCATGAGATGCCTGAAGTAGATTTTAAATGTCTTTATATTCATTATATTCATAAAACGTTGACTCCTCCTCGCACACCCTCTTCCTTGTTAAGCCATCTATCTCCATGTGTTGACTCTGACAAGTCGGTGCTTTCATGCGTAAAACGCCAGCGGGGCTATTCTGACTGATGCAGTATCAGCTGGCTGAAGGATTCAAAGAACCATCACTACCCCTATACGTACTGTTCGAAGGTGTTGCCAGCGAACTCGCCAACCCCATGGCGTTTGCTCCAGGCGCTAATGTTTCGACTGAATGGTTGCTGTGATCCGACCTGGCTGATTGTCCCAGTCCAAAAGGGAGCCGGTGTCGTTCTGCGCTCAGATCGAATCGGTGCATTGATGCAGTCGACGGCTCCATTGTACTGGGGAGATGTCCATTGTCCCGACTAGGAGGCCTTGAACCCTCGTCCGTACCGTATGTTCCTGGTGTTCTATCCCCGGACGTTCTGCCTGCTTCTTGCTTCTCTCCAAGTCGACTTGAATGTCCGTCTTTGGGGTCCAATGTGTCAGGACCTCGCCCACTGTCTGATTGCCCATCAACCTCCATTTCATCCCTGAGACCCATGTCTCGCTTGAGTTGTCGGAACTCATCGTCGGTGACTGTTTTCCAACTGCATTTTGCATGCTTTTTGGTACATCCTGAGCATGCTGTCAAATGTTTGACACATTCGACCCTTAGTCGCCGACAGCGATCACATGGTGGGTTGATCACATCACCCTTACCCAGCTGGTCAGTCCTTTGTGTGATAAGGGACCGGAAAGCTGCCTCACGGCTGTCCATCACAGGCTGCACCGTTGTCTCTGCTATATGGCCACTATACCTTGGGCCGTGAGATTGAGAGTGGGTTGTGCTGTGCGATGGAGATGGTTGGCTTAAAGTGGTTACAGGGATACCTGTGACTGACGTTGAGCGAGATGGCGGTGGCGAAGCTGAAGCTGCGAGAAACTGCTGCAGCAAATCTGCATGCAAATCATAACCGGCGCTGAAGTTGGCCGTTCTCTGTGAACTGCTACTGCCGGTGTTGTTAGTGGGCTGATATCGTGATGGCGGTGTGTCCTGTGAGCTCCTGCGCCGGCGAATATCCTGTTTCCTCTGCCCCAGCCGATGGTTGAGTATACGAGCTCGTGCCGCCACCTCGTCAGCCTTCTTGTATAGAATCGATGTTCTTTGTTCCAGAATATCCAATGTCGCCATTTCTGCCGTCTCATCCTCTTCAAGGGGGTGATCCAGGGGGAACCGATCTAAAGCGCCAGACCAGACCAAACGCCAATCATCCTCCATGATCTCCACCTGTGAGCCTTTGAGAACAAACTGGCAGCATCGGGAGCCATCCGCCTTTTGAACCAGGGTGAAATCCTTTGGGTTTGATCTCGCAAAACTGACAACATCCAGCCAACTTACAGGGTTGGAGAAGGGCTGAAGTGGTGTCGTCTTGATTGGTCCATCGAAGAACTTCTCAATGCCTCTCAAAAGTCTTGGGCCGGTAAGTTTAGCCCCAAGACTTGCAGCAAGACTCTCATGCCTATCCAACACGTCTGCTGCACGTCAGTAAATGGTATCACATTAATGGTTTCAATGATTCTCGTGGTATCCTTACTCTCATATTCGCCAATCAGACCGATGATGTCGGCAAATGTGTCTGCGTCACCTTGTACGAGGCTCAAATGCGATGCATTTGATCTCGGCAGATAGTGGATATAACCGGGAACGCCTTTGAAGTTGGGTTAGCATATCCTCCAAGCGAACAAGCTGTGCCAGCGCACCAAGACAGAAAAGCCGGATACAAAAGCAACAAGCATGTGCGTCCCTGGAGGAGTCGAGCTGAACGCTTCTTCCGGCGAGGGGTCAAACCAAGAACATGGGCTTTTCAAGTGCCGTTTCGTTTGCGCGTGCCATCAGGCGACGACATGCATTGAAGAATGTAGGAGACGCGAAGACACATGCAAGTGTGCAACGACAACGAGGTCAAGGCAAGCAAGACAGTGTCGTATGTGGTGCTACAAACGACACGTCTCAGGATTTGAGGCGGCACAATATGGTGCAGCCTTTGACGGCTGTTGTCATACTAGACATACCTTGCTGAAGAGATGTAGGTGCGTGCTGAGCGCGACCTTGACCACCGGCATCATCGACATCACGCTTTCGTTTTGCAGGTTCCGAGTCGGAAGTATGGCCCATGATGGGTGGTTGATGGGTGTAAGTGCGGTATATTGGCCAAAAAGGTCGAGATTGATAGACGAGCTTGGATGCCAGGCCAGCCGTGGGACAGACAGACAGACAGACAGACAGAATGAGGCGCTTACGCTTGACCAACAAACGTCCTAGCCGAGATTGAACCCTGGAATGCCCTGTGAAGCGGACAGGACAAATCTGCCTGGATTGCGCTGAAACGTGGACAGAATAGGTAGAGAGATATCAAAGCTTCTCTGAGAGATTTGACGGTAGGACGAATTAGAGTCAGGTGAGTGGCAACGTCGCGAAGGGATTGCGACGGCGATCCCAGTTGATCGATTGACTGATAGGGGAGAAGAGGAGAGAGAGGATGGGACAACGACAGCGGTTATTGGATATTCATGGCGACGGAGTGAAGCCGGAATAAGTTGACGATGGATTGAGAGGATATGTCGATTTTGTAGTATTAGAGAGTTCCGTCCCCCCAGATAGATAGATAGATATGCAGGTAAATGGGCGCCAAGAGGAGAACAATTGTTGATTCTCCGTGGAGCAGGCTCAATTTCATTCCAGCACAGAAAATCCCTCGCTCAAAATAACGTACCGAGCTACGACGGGTAACGTTGGAGTCCAAGAGGGTGAAGAGGAGCTTTCAAGAGTGAGAAAAAAGGAGATTGAAAGGGTTCAAATATTGGACAGGCTGGGGGAAGAAGCACAAGGAAATACGGAAACGAGAGCCTTGGAGCAAGAAGGAAGTGCCGGGGAATCGGGACCATGTGGGGAAGAGTGCAGCGGAACGAGGTGCGAGGCCGAAGGTGTCTATTGGAATGGATATGAATGGAGGTAGGGTACGTCAACGCCAAAATCTCCGACTTGTAGCGCCTAAAAAGGACGACGATGGTTGATGATTTCTATGAGGATGAAAGAGTTTTCGGAAAGTCCAGAGAAAAGAAGTAATGTGGTAGGCCAGGAGGATTTAAGGACAAAGAGCGGTAGTAAGTGACAGGCACAAATGCCCTGAATGTACGGATACCTACCTATGGCATCAACTATACCTGGGTACTGTAACCACTGCCAGCCGCCCAGACATACAGGCAGCTCAACGGCGGGCCAGCGGTACTAACCTATGCTAATGTAGGTAGCTTGATTTCCTTTTTCGGACAGTTCATGATGGATATTAAGAGGCCTCCTCTGAGGAGTCAAGTAAGTACATGCCAAAAAACAACTCATAGACTCACAATGAGAGTCGCATACCACTCCCGTCAATCTGTACATAGGCGCCTTAATGCATGTCCCAGCGCGGGATCTTTGTATGAGGCTGTGCTGCTGCACGGATGGAGCGAGGGATGATTTACAGGCGGTAAACAGGAAAAGAGACAAGCTCAAGCTGCATGGATCCAGTTTCAAGTCAGATGAGTGAGGCAATATCACTGGCGCTACATCATCCCGCTCGTCGATCTGCTTGCTAGGTACTGAAATTTGCGACGCTGGTCTCCGACGGGAGGCACGCGAGCGCTATATTTCGTTTAGTCTACTTGTACTTGCACTTTCACTTGCATCTCCATTAGAGGTCTAATGGTATCACGCTCGGTATCGCGGCACTGGCAGTCGGTAAGTGACCATCACTGATTGACAGAGCTTTACTGCATTTTGTTAGGCTTGTTTCTGATGATCAGTGTCTCTCCTGCAGTTGCAAGACTAGAGACCAGATGATTACTCGGTGTGGGTTATGATTATCGTATTCACATGAAGAAGTGTTGCTGTATCAAATGCCTGCTACTCATTGGTCGAACCGTAATGTAACAAGTTCAAGTCAAGCTCTCTTCTCGCAACCCACTCTCGCACCAATCTTGACACACAGCTTCCCACAAACAGCCCAAATCCACACACATACATCTCCATAGTTGTATTAGCCTCACTCACCCCACCAGAGCCATCACAAGTTCCAACTTCAACCCAAACCCCAAGCTCATCACCAATATCACCCATCTCCTCAATCTAGCCCCCCAAAGATACGCGATGGCCGATAGACCCTCACACCGAGGCGGCCGCGGTGGCCAAGGATCGCACCCCCGAGGTGGACGCGGAGGTGGTCGTGGAGGAGGCGGCGCTGGAGGCGCGCAACAGGAGCGCGAGAGACCCAAGAAGGAGAACATTCTCGACTTGGGCAAGTATATGGACAAGCAGATCACTGTCAAGTTTAACGGCGGTCGCGAGGGTATGTTTGTTCCAGTTGCGTGCGAGGGGAGCCCAGTCACTAACTTCTGATTCAGTCAAGGGCACATTGAAGGGCTATGATGCTCTTATGAACCTGGTACTAGATGATGTACACGAGGTTGTTCGAGGTATGAAGCGCGACTCCTACCAACCGTCTCCTGATCCATATTCTGTTCCTTCCTGGCTAGGTACTCGCAGCTAACACGATGACTACAGACGACGAAGGCAACGATTCGACTCGATCCCTTGGCCTCGTGGTCGTTCGAGGTACCCTTCTTGTTCTTGTTAGCCCAGTCGACGGCAGCGAAGAGATTGCCAACCCTTTTGTGCAAGCCGAGGATGATTGAGGAGTCGACTGTTACCAAGCTGGAACCGAATTTTACGACAGGGGCAAACAACCCAACGTCCGACCTGGAACTGGTTACCATATATACGGCGACCCTGTCAAGGCTGGGTCAACTCCAAGAAACCAAGCGACACAAATAAATCGCCAGCTACTAGCATAGCATTTTGGTTTATTTATGGGCATCAAAAGCAGCATTTCACGAAAACCCTTGGCCACAACCGTGAAATCATCACGTCAGCCGTCACTTCATAGAATATTGTAATGAATGAAGGCAATATATCATATTGAAAAGGCAACCAAGTTGCTTCTGTCTCGCTATATCATCTCGTTCTGCTTCAAAACCGCCACTAGCCTCTGCCATATACACACGCAGTCTAAGCATCATCAGTCATGGCAGACCATCCTGACCCTGTAGATTGCCTCCAATGTCCTAATCCCCATCGCGCTATATGACACGACTAGAGACCTTCTGACAATGTTGCAAGTCATGAGTGCCTGAGTGATCCAAGGCGATGCCCTTATAAATACCCAAGTTGTTGTGGTTGTCTGAGACTGTTCTCAAAAATCGGTGCTCTTTGTTTTTCTGGTCCTGCCGTTCCCATGTTCATCATCCTTCTTGATAGCCGAGGGTTCTGTGTTTTCCTGAGGACTCGGTCCTTCCCGTAAGTCGTCATTTGATCCCTCCCCAAGCAATGGCGAAGGCTTGCTTGGGTCTGCCTGCGCGCTGCGTATTGGTCTCTTCTCAAAGCTTCGGTATGACCCGCCGGGAACCTCCAGTGAATGGTCTGATTCGTTTTGAGACCTTGTCCTCTCCTGATATGTTTGTCCACTGGAAGATATTCTGTTGCTTTGTAAGACTTTGGCCTCGTGATAATACAAGATTGCACGAGATTGGCTGGGACCAATACCCGCCGATCTACCATCAAATCCAGTCTCATACTGTCTTCCTCGCCCCGACTATGGCTTTTTCTGAAATCCTCGTGGTGTTCGAGGCCTTTTACCGTGTTTGTCTGAAACTTGCCACGAGCCAGGTTGTTGTTCCTGCTGGGACTAAAAGCTTCGACCTGATTTGCTCGCCTTGACAAGTTCTCCGTAGGAATTTGCCAGCATCTTCTTGAGCTCCTTGTAGCTGACGAGGAAACTGGTCTGTTCGTCTCGACTGGTAAGACAAACCCTCTCCTCCGTCCCGATATCTAGTTTGCTCATGCAGCGAAGCATGTGTCCCATATCCAGAACCGGATTGCCGTTGCTGTCCACTTGATGGAAAACGTAGTCTCTGAAGAGTTTGAGCATATACCGCTCACCATTTTCGGACCAATTCTGATCGCCGTTGAAGTCATATCGCTCGTTGACAGTCGCGAGCTTCATCATCAGTCTGGCAGCCCTGCCGTTCTCCACCTCCCGCATGACGTCGGCGCGGGCCTTGTCGTATGCTTGAAGATTTTGGTCAAACGTGGATGTGATGCGACCAGCAATTCCACGAACGAATTCGTCGATGCCTTTCTGTGCTGGTGGTTGCTGAGGGGTGAGGAGCCACAGTACGGTATCCCTCAGTTCGACTGAATACACCCTCGACAATTGTTCCAAAGACATGTTAAAATTAGTAAGATGGATTGGCAAGGTGTTAGTCGTCAGGCAGAGCAATAGCCGGCCGAATTGAATGAAGTCTTCTTGCTGCAGTTCTTGAATGGATCGATGAGCGTCATATTGAACAACGTCCAAGATAGAGCATGCGCTGAGACGGATGCGGCCCTTGTCTGTAAGAATAATTTTGCTAGGGTCGATGCACCGTGCTGCCAGGTTGGCCGAATGGATAGCCTGGAGCGCATTGGCGATCTGTGAAATGTATCCCCATAGGACGTTCTCAGCAATGGGCGTCTTAGCTTGGAAACGTGTACCATGGGTACTGCTTGGGGTCAAGTGAGCCTCAACAAGTGTTTTGGAAAGGGGAAAATAGTTTTGTACAAAGATGAGCGAGCTGTCCCCGAAGGCGCGGGTGGTAAATGCATCGATGATAGAAACCATGCTGCCGTTATTGATACGTCGCCACTCTTTGACAAGCCTGATGGCATTCTCGTTGGTGAGCCTGTAACCTTCTAATCGCCTGAGACAATAAGTGTGGCCCGACTTGGTTTGAGTAGCTTTGTAGACCCAGCTCGGGTAGCCGAAGATATTAGCATTTTTCCGATGGGTTGTATCCAAGGGCACCAAGTTGTGATAATTGTCGAGTTGTGGTAACTGTGAGTTGGGGAGAACTTGTCCAGTTGCTTCAAGCTTGTTGACAATCTCAATTCGATCTTTCTCGGCCAGGAAAAAGTCGTGAGGAACACGATGATATGGCATCAAATCATCTCGGCGTGGCCCAGCGGGGAAGTATAAGTGATGTTGCAGAGGCTGAACAGGAGCAGCAAACGCATTCTGTGCAGGGAAATACCCTGGCCCATGGCCACCGAGAGCCCCTGGGTCCTCCGCATAAGGGTTGTACTGAGGAGTAGTGATGCCTTGATTCATAGTAGACCCAGTGAAGGGGTCATAAGACATCCCGCCATCTTGGCCGGAGCCATTTGCGGAAGTAGTCTATCTAATTAGCGAAGAGCCTCGACATTGGCAGTGACAGTCATACCGTGCTGTTCACGTCAAAGTTAGGGGTAAATTCGCGGACAGTTGCAGGATTGAAGACGCTGCTGTCGCCGTCTTGGGGTCCAACGGGGGTGGCGGCTTTACAAACATTTTGTCAGTTGACTGACACAAGAATGAGGATACTTATGGGTGACAAACAGCCTAAGCCACGTGGTGTAAAAGCTGGAGCGCTGGCAGCTTGTGAAGAGAAAGTAGCCTTTTTACTTCCAACGCTAGCGGGTGTGAAAGAAGGCGATTCAACGTTGAGTGCTTTCTTGGATCTGGGTTCATCATCATTAGCCATCTTGGAGGTGCAGAATCGCAGTGTCAGTTGCTGAATATGGAGTATCAGCTCGCTAAGAGTCAACTTGAATGTGAAAGAGCGTGGGATGTATGGAAATGATATGTCTAAGTAGTGATGCAGTATCATGAGTTGCTGATACATGGGAGCGCTGTGCTTTGGAAGAGTTGAAGTAGAGTTGGCAAGGCAAGGCCAGTCATTAGTGATGAGGAAGTATCGGCCGATGAGCGGAGAGGTCATGCGACAAACGGTCCTTCCTGCCGCAGCATTGAAGCCTCCCGTCTACAGAGGAAAAGTACCTTATGTAACCAGTGTATACAATGGTCACTTGCAAGCCTCATTAACAGACTCACCATAAACCAACAGGATGAGGCTTTCATGGCTGAAGTGTGTAACTTTATAAGCCAAGCGAAGTCGGATCGAAATTGGGTATTGCGAACTGTCGCATCATGGGTCCATCTATCCCGAAAACAACAAATAAACAAAACAAAAGTTTGAGCAACCTACAAGTCTGAATTGGAGTTATTTTTGTTCTGATCGTGGCTAAAGGCGCAGCCTTGGTCCTCGTATCGACAATGGCCATAAATAAGTACGTTTCGGCACAGTGTATCTTTATTCTCTGGGAGAGCACAGGTCAGCGTTCATGTTGGAATTGATTTGATGGTGGGATGGAGAGGCAAACGAACCGCGTCCCTTAGGTCTCGGGGACCCGACTTGGCGTCGTAGATCGGCCGTTTGATATCGCGAAGTGGCCATGGTCAGTTATATAGTGTTGAAGGTAGCGCAGCCCGCTTGGCTGTGTTTACGACGTCTGAAAGAGGACGACGTTAGCAAGCTGCCAACCGAGAAACGATCTTGTGCAGGAAACAATGCCCACAGGACCTAGTTCGAATACTGACAAAAACAGCACCTACTTGACTCTGGCAAGCATTTCCCATTGTTCAATTGATCGAGGCGAGCGGCCGCCCATGGAGTAACGAGACGAACGGCGGGGTCCAGAGGCTGGCCGTCGCAGACCAGCTTGAACAGTGATTAAAGCGCGGGAAGCCAACGGCCGTGTTCGAGGGGGAACAGGGCGCGGGCCGTCGCCTCTTGTAACGGGAGCAAGCAAAGTCTTGCGAGGTCGGGAGGAGGAGAGGTGAGGTTGAGGTAAGGTATGGAGGAGTTGAACGAGTGGTTGGATTAGGTGCGGACGTGGATGTGGGCGGTGGGGGGCAGTTTTGGTGGAGGGACTAGACACTTCAGTTAGTTGGGTTGGGTGAACAAGCCTGCAGTGTCGCGAGCCCAGCGAAGCAATGCGCTTGCTTAATCGTAGTATCTTTTCTATTATTTTGTATGGAAATATACTTATACATGTGTCTCCACGACATGACGCCAAACCTGTAGCCAGTTCGTTGTTCCCATGGAAGACACCAATAATATCATTGTCCCGAAGAATAGCCCACACCAAAACGGGTTTGATCTGACTTTCGATAAGCAAGCCTGTCCACTTTAGCTCTGACGCGCTTGATGCCATCATTCGTCAACCTCATCTCTAGCTCTCTTCTCTCGCTCTCGCATACAAGAGATACTTCAATAAAGTCCAATTCAAGCTTCCTTTTACCTCCGATAGCCTGAAATTTGTAATATTCCTACACACTCTTTTACTTCTTTATATACAGCGAAGCCGGAATCTTCCATCCACTTATTTACGAATGCTCAATGTATTGGATCTTATAAAACCGTGGGGTTACACCACAAGCGAAACGTAGACCGCATTCACTCCTCATTCCCGCACTTTTGAACTCGGGTTCTTTCCCCTCCTCTTGCTGTTCACCTGAGAGACATTCTTCGAGCCCTGCAACAAGAGCAGTGTGGATGATATAGGTTGACAAGATGGCTGAAGGCGACATGGACTTGGGACAACTGTCCACTACTCAACAGGAGGCTCTTGATCAATATACACAAGTGACCAACCAAGAGCTCAGCGAAGCTATTCCGCTTCTCCGACGCTCCGAATGGAATGTACAGGTATAAAACTCGCTTCTTTGCTCTTTTTCATCCTTCTAACGATGCACCATAGATCGCAATCGCCAAGTTCTTCGACGGCGAAGTTGCAGACCCAGTAGCTGCAGCACAACAAGAAATACCCCGAGCGACAGCGCGGCACGAAAATCTACAAGAGAGCCTTTTTGACGAGGCAATTCGTGCCCCTCGAGCTTCACCGCGACAGCGCACCGATCTAGCCCCGAGAATCGTGCCTCAGAATCCTGTCACAAATCGAACACCATGGTTGCTGGGCCTGCTCCTCACACCCTTTAGCTTAGGCTGGAGAGCTGCCTCAACTCTATTTCGGACTTTGATCTATGCGCTGTCTTTCTTGCCCGCCTCGATTCGGCCGCGGGCTGTTACGAGCAGAATCTCCACAGGCTTCAGAGGCACCAATGGTCGCCGACCTCTCATGCCTCGAGACACAGCCTCGAGATTCAAGCGAGAGTTCGAAGAGGAGTACGGAGACAATGAGTTGCCCTTCTTTGAGGGCGGCGTCGCTCAGGCGCATGATCAAGCCAAGAAGGACCTCAAGTTTATGCTTGTGGTATTGATGTCGCCTGAGCACGATGATACCGAGTCTTTCGTAAAAGAGACTTTACTAGCACCAGAAGTGGTGAACTTCATCAAAGATCCTTCCAACAACATAATTCTGTGGGGCGGAAACGTTTTGGATTCTGAGGCATACCAGGTGGCTCAGGAGTATGTCTGCACCAAGTTTCCCTTCTCGGCACTGGTTTGCCTCACACCGAAGGAGGGCAGTACACGAATGGGGATCGTCAAGCGACTCGTTGGACCCATGCCCCCCTCCACCTACCTATCAGAGCTCCGAGCAGCCATCGAAAAGTACGGCGCAGATCTGGATGGAGTACGCGCAGAGCGAACAGCCCAGGAAGTAACGAGAAATCTACGAACCGAGCAAGACTCGGCCTACGAGCGGTCGCTAGCTATTGACCGAGAACGCGCACGCCAGAAGAGAGAAGCAGCGGCGGCCGCAGCAGCAGCAGAGAAGCGCGCGCAGGAAGAAGCAGAGGCAGCAAAGAGACTCGAGGAGAAGCGCGAGCAATGGATTGCATGGAGAGCGACAACTATTGTGCCCGAACCACCAACCAGCGATAAGAGCGTAGTACGAGTCGCACTCAAGATGCCCGAGGAATCGGGTATCGGCCGGATTGTGCGGCGGTTCCCCCAAGATGCCCCCTTGGAGGACCTGTATGCCTTTGTGGAGTGCTACAGTGTCCTCAAAGAGGAGGGTGCAGCGGGTGCTGAGAAGCCGGTGGAGTACGAGCACGAGTACAAGTTCCGAATCGCCTCAATTCTCCCCAGAACGGTGTACGAGCCTAGCACAACAGTGACGATGAGGGAGAAGATTGGACGGTCAGGAAATCTGATTGTGGAGGACATATCACCGGATTCGGAAGATGAGTCGGACGACGAGGGTGATGACGAAGACTAGGAGGCGGAGGGTGGTCAGTCAGTAGCTAGCTAGCGCCAAGAGGTCATGACCAGCGGTCGTCTGTTATGGAGACATTTCATGGCGGTCAAGAGCTGTACTGTTATATAATGAAGAATAGACACGACTTTGTTTACAGGAGGGCGTCGTGGGAGCATGTGTTGGAGGCCTGGGTGACAGGAAACGGTGTCGCTTATCAGATGCTCGTTTGTACGCTACACCAGCGCAAAGAAAACTGCCGCCGTCGGACTTAGACAACGTGAAGTCCGCAGCAATTTAACGAATACAGCGAGACCCCTGCCAACCTCATTGTGTATGCGACCTCTGAGCGTCAGATTCTTGAGACAAGCATGATCTTAGTAGATGAAGCTTACGTAGTTCAAGCTTATAAAGTGACACATTCTACCACTCACTATTAACGGCGTCTGCTGTATGTATGTTGAAGGGTGCACTATAACAGTCTCGCCAGCTTTCAAACGTTCGGGCCGCGTGTTAGAGATCCAGAAGAACGGCTCTGACTGTGGAGATGGCGCGGATCTTCACCTTTTGGATGAACGGTCCGCACATTGAAATGCCACGCGTTCTTGTTTGCCCGTCTCTTAGATTAGCGTTTGTACTGAGAAGAGGCCTGGCACATTTCATGAAAAAGCCCAGCCTGAAGCCAAGACACGATGCCAATGCTAATGCTAAGGGTAATGCTAATGTCATGTGTTACGGCGGCGATAGGGAGGGGTTGCTTGCGTAGGGTGATGAGGCTGTGCAACGGTGGCCGCTTTACAGTTGGGTTAAGGTAGTTGGTTATATTTGTTGATGTTTAGTCCATTGTCTAGAGCCTCGTGTTTATTTTATGCGTAAATTGATATCTTCTCTTTCCTTGCGTTTCAACTCTTTTGCCTATCGCAAGATTGCTCTATTTCGACCTTGTAGGAGGACCCTGCAAATCCCAGCTCAGCCCAGAGAGTGGGTGACGCACGGGGCTGTATTAGCGGGAGGCGCATCACGGACCCTTAACAACTCCGAACTTTGAATATCGACGAGACCAAACAAGAAACGAACCAAGTACAGTTACAGCTCCAGAAGAGTTACGACTAAACAACAAACCACTGGACAACCGGTGTTCACTTATTGCTTTGTCATCATCTATTTTACTCTAGCACTCGAATTAAAAGCAACTTTGTCCTCAACTTCAAACCAGCCCAAAAGGATCAATACCCTTGCTACTCCCAGACAACGGCGCCAATCATTCGACGCTCGCTCCAACATCGTCAGCTCCCAGAGGCAGAAACGTACCAAGACCAACCAACATCACGGTTCGCTTCTGAAACCGTGATAGCAATTGCATTGGATCCTCGGCGCCTTCCCATTTGAGCCTTAATTTCCCAAGATCTTCAACTTTGCGAGCCACAACTTGAGCTCAACAACTTTGATACTCCTCATCAACCAAACACCGCTGTAGCTCTAGGCATCATCTCGCCTCCTGTTCGAAGAAACCCCCCGATTCATCCACCCCTAGAGTCGCCGCCCGCTGTGGCGCGAGCTTCCAACACAGCCATGAAGTCCATGAAGGGTCTTGGTATGAGCAAGGTGCTCGGTAGCATCAGAAGAAAAGCCAGCAACGTCTCCAATCGTACGTATTCTCGTGCGCGCTGCCTTGCGATCGACCTCCTTGGTTTCGGGCAGCGCAAAATAAACACAGCACACTTCCAGAGCTGACTATTCATAGGAGCATCTGACGGACCCTCCGGAGCTTCATCTTCAGGCACGACACCAGCCGGAACACCCGAGGCTACAGCTCACAACAGCGTGGTATGTCCCTATATTATCGCGCATCCCATCCTGCGAAACCGTCCGTGTCGTCCGTCTGGCCATCGCTGACCAGAGCCTAGAAAGCTTTTTGCGAGTCTGGAGGAAAGTCCAAGGTATGCTTTACAGTCGCCCCTTCAGATGTCATGCCTCACCTAACCTCGTACGAAACAGCAAGATGAAGTTCTCTTTCTCCCTCCCATCGTCGATGCCGCCGAATCCTCCCCGGCCGCTGCTGCAGAATGCGCGCGCCTGATCCGCAAGTACCTGTCCAAAGAATACTTTTCAAAGCCTTCATGGCAGTACAACGCAATCATGCTCTTGCGCATCTTGACCGACAACCCCGGCGCGACTTTTACGCGGAACCTAGACCAAAAGTTCGTCGATACTGTGCGAGGACTCCTCAAGGCTGTACGAGACCCCAGCGTGCGCCAGATCCTTATGGAAACTCTCGATGATTTCCAGCACACCAAGGCGTACGACGAAAATCTGACTTTGCTCACTTCAATGTGGCAAAAGGAGAAGGAACAAGCTTATAAGAACTTTGGAGTATGTGCACATGATTCGGGTTATGGGACCTTTCATACTAACGAGCTGTCGCAGGGACCACAGCAACCCATGATGTCGCCAGGCGGTTATAACACCCCTCCTCCAAACCCACACTCGCAGAATTACTTTGCGAGACACCACACGAACAAGCGCTTGCCTGACCCCATTGAGCTGGCCAGCCGACTCGAAGAAGCTCGAACATCAGCTAAGCTCCTGGAGCAGGTTGTCATGAATACACCTCCCGGCGAGATTCTCGACAACGAGCTTATCAAGGAGTTTGCTGATCGATGCTCAAGCGCATCCCGCAGTATCCAAGGCTACATGACGTCTGAGAATCCCACTCCTGATAATGACACGATGGAGAATCTCATCGACACCAATGAGCAGCTGCAAACTGCGCTCAACCAGCACAAGCGAGCTGTCCTGAGTGCCCGAAAACAACTGGGTTTGAACGAACGGTCCGACTCACAGTCGCCCAGTTTAACCCCTCAAATTCAGCCTCAGCAGCAGCCAGAGTCTCAACCTGAGACCAACGGCAACAATCACTACTTCAACGGATCTGGGTCAGGTTCCGGCAAGGGTAAAGAGACGCATTCTTACCCACCACCTCCAGGTCCTCCACCACAGACTGGTGAGGGGAGTTCGAACCGACCCTACGAAGAGTCCGCCGAGAACCCCTTTGCAGACCCTCAGCCAGGCAATTCTTCCTCAGCCCAGCCACTACCCAACACAGCGACTCAATACTCCGAACACGAACGCCTTGCATACGAGCCCTTCCATCCTGGCTTCAAACCCACGGAAAGCTATCTGGGCCGACAAGACAGCGCCATTGGTAAGGTCCACATGCACGGCGCTGGAGCTTCAACACCATCAGCCCAGCCGCCCGCACAGCAACGACTCGACGAAGTCTCCGACGATGATGACATCTACGATGCGCCAAGTGGTCCACCACCCAAGAGCAAGGACCCTATATACCGGTACTAGAGGCGATATTAGGAATGGAGAAATGCGCACGAAGATGGCTGTCAACAATCCAAGCGCCGCAATTCACTGGAATTAAGAATGTGCTGCGTTGCTTCAATGTGAGATGACAACGGCCTGGGTCAAGCGACCCGATATTTGTGAGTGGTGGACTCTTTTGGAAAGGTGGAATTGTGTTTCTGGATCGACATTCTAGTGTTATCGTCCATGCATGAAATTGGTTGGCGCGGCGAAAGGGCAGATTCCCATAGCGTTCTTTACTTGTTGTACCTATCGTATTGTCAATTGCGTCAAGGCAAGGGCATCAATACCCGTTCTCAGCCCTCAGGACGACTTGTTCTTGATCCTATGTCTTGGTCAGTGTTTGAAGTTGAGGTGGGATTTATCACATATCCCTCGTCAGGTTCCAAGAGCTAATATGATGTGTAATTGAGAGCTGTCGCTATTTGGACGACAAGGCGACAGGACATGTTTCAGCCCGAAGCATCTCAGAGATCGAAAAGGTCGCGGTACCCAAAGTTCAATGCATAAATTCAAGGTATCTAATCGTGCCACATTCCCCTCAGCCGGTTCGGAGTTGGTTATAGCAAAGTGTGGTACTTGCACGAACGCTGCGTGGCCCATGATCCGTCAGTTCGGAGCCTTGGAACCTGCTGACATCAAAGTATCGACGTCGGACAGAGAGATCTAGAGTCATGCATGCCTTTTTAGGGTTCACTGCAGATGCAAATCTCAGGTTTATGGTCTCGAGTCTCGGACTCGGCAGCGTGGCTAAGGTATCTCTTGCTTGTCGTTGATGAATAGTAACAGAACAGAACCGAGACATGAAAGACAACAGACAATGGTCGTTCATCCACTGGTTCGTAGCCCTGTGCGGAAACACATTGAAACGGCGCGATGCAACGTAAAAAGATGGAACCGTTGAGACCGCGCATCTTGAAGTATTGATGAATCTCAGTACGTACTGCCTAGGCGTAAAACCCCCAGGATCGCTGACTGGGAACTTGGTAGGATTCTGAGATTGCCGTTCCGGGCACTGCGACTAATCAGCCGATGTAACCATGAGTAGCGTTTACCGAGCCAGTCGCATTTTACGGCCTGGCCACAGTCACCCCATGTCAAAGGCCATGCTCAATTGCTCCGAATCATCTGCAATAGGCAGTTGGCATATTTACGATGTGGCAATATGCATTGCCCGCCACTATCATCACTGCGTGAATGTCGAGATGGTCAAGACCGTTACTTGTCATCAGATCATGCCGGCTATCCTTGACATGAACTGGAGGGGAATGGATGAGAAGCCGTTGGGTTGCACTGCAGGAAGCAGGCTCCGTTGACTTGATTTCGAAGATACAGATGACGCCGTACATGGCTATCGAGGAAGCATGGACTGAATTTTTGACATTCTCGTTCGCTGTCGAGTTTTGGCCTGGTCTGCCCCGCCTTCTGAGAACACACAAGATTCAGGAACATAACGTTGCTGCGATGTAATGTTGAAGTTGCAGCTGGAAGCTGACGAGACGTGCAAGGATACTCGGAAAGTGGATGCACCGAAATGGGTTCGAGATTGACAACTCCCGGTGGATGAAGAGCGATCGTAAAGTAGACCTCAGAAGATTACCAACAAATCCAGGGATAGGATGCGACAGGTCAGTTGTAGAGATGTTGAAATGAAGTTTGGGCCTTAACAGACTGGGGGCTGTTATAAGTAAACGGGAAAGCTCACCATAAAAAGCAATCACCTGTCAAAACCCATGCTTCCTTCCAGAAAAGCACAGCAACAAATCTTAATTGCATGGAAGGCACCAACCATGCCGACACAGGATCCGGAAGGAAGCAAGGACTGCTGGGTACCTACCTACCTTACATCCATGGGATGGAAGGTCTCACATGACAGCTGCCATTTTCCGTTGAAGAGCCAAGCAAGCAGATTTCATACTCAAACCGACAACTTGCATTGCATTTGATGGCATGCCTGAAGCTGATATCACCGCAGTGGCCGGGATCTAGGGTCGATGAGCCGCCAGCAAGCCAAGCCATTGGGATCCATCGCTAAATCCAAGAAAGGAAATGCTTGCTTCGACGTTAAATCAACCTATAGCGTTGGAGTCAGGGCCAACAAAGCCTCAAGCACAACACGATATCTCAAGTAACAACAAATCTTCATGTGGCTTTTCCTGCTAGTGCATCGGCCGAGATCTCTGTCGACCTATCAACACTCGAGCCACGCAGTGCAACGAGGTTAATATTGACAGTCAAACAAGGATCTCGGAAGAATGCGATTGAATGCTCAAGTTTCTTTTCTCCCCGCTGCGCACCGCACCGTGGTTTGGGGCGTTTCAACAACTGCGATTGGCTCCAGACATTGAAACCATGAGGGGGCCCCGTTCCCTTCAATTGGGCCCATTTTCCCGATTCGGGGAACTCTTGCGAGAATATATCAGACCTTGACTCTTCCTACTCTGCACGACAATGGAAGCGGGAGGTGCTCGCACACGGCATCAATGCCACAGACCATTCTATTCGATGGCTTGCGGTCTCCTATTTACTGCCATGAAGCTTGTTCTCTTGTGGATAGAACCACATGGCTTGTTGCGTACGCATTCTTGCTCCGTTTCTCGTGTGTTTCTCCCGCCTCGGCACGACTCGATTCATCACAATACGGCATCATGTTCAACTTGTTTCTTAAGCTGAGTCCCCGCCCAACGGCCGAGGTCGTTAGCATGGCTATCCTGGTTCGGAGACGCTCTTTGGGCGTGATGATGCATCAAATTTTCCCAAAGTCCGACCAACAACATTGGTCATCTCTTCTTATTCTTCTCACAGAGATGACGCCTAATGCGTAGCATCGCAAGAATCTCCTCCCTGTTATGTACCTGATGTCGTTTTACACACCATGTCTCTGCTCCCAGTCCACTATTCGTCCCGTCTCCTTAGCTTCCTGTTCAAAAGCGTAACGGCGACCATAGCTGGCTTTGGCTTTAGCTCCATGTCTGCCTCTCATCTGTCACCTCCTGAACCTGGACCAGAATCCTTGTTTCTTCTTCGTCCACACTTTGCATCTGTCTACCTCTCTTTGCTTTCTTAGCCTCTCCACACAAGGGAACCCCGATCTTAATCGCTTCGGCGGCTAAGCCATCTCCACACATCCCTCCTGATCTCTCCGTTTTTAGTTCGACTCTTTGGTCACTCAGTTGTCTCGAGATAGTCCGAGCTTCTGGCATTTGTCTGGCGTTTGCTTTATTTCTTTCTTTCTGTGACATGGCCATCATCATCTCTCGCTCACTTCCTAGTTAGGCATCTGTTGACTATTCTCGACATTCTCTCACCGACAATGTATCTCACTCATACATGACTCTCCTTCTCCTTGTCTGGGCAAAGGACATGTCCATACATAATCCCGGTGGATATCATTCCACCCCTCCCGCCTTTGCTCTCATATCCTGGCAATTAACCCTGCTATGGTTCCGTCTTGCTGGAACTGCTCTGCTTTGATGGACCATAACTCCATGCCGAGCGAGGAGTACTGTGCCTACGCTGATTCCCAACCCGCATGAGGCTTGCCCATCTTCCATCCTTCGTTACTTTCGCCTCAACTAGTCTAGTGTCATCAAACAAAAAAGTAGAGTTTACGCCCGGCGGTCATTGCCGGGCATCATCTTAGCTAGCCGACTTATACATAGTCGAAGCAGCGTCCTGCCCATCAGTTCTTGTTATTCACAAATCCGAAACGATTTCTCCTTGCCAACATATTCTTTGGCCCATCTGCTCGGAGCCTGGCATCTTACCATGCTATCTATTACCGAGCTACTAGTCCCCGCACCCCCCATCACACTATCGTACTCTGTACCACCAGCTCGGCCCAGCCTTTCACCCAGGTCATCGGAATCCTCTTATTGCATGGACACTTCGCACAAGGCTCCGACTTTGCCAGTTCTATCGTTGAATCGCCTTAGCTCGGAACTTCTGGCTCTTGTGTTCGAACAGGTACATCACAACACTACAAATAACTTTACCAGAAGGATTTAATACTAAAAGCCACTTTTTAGCTTCGTGAGATAGACTCACCAACACTCACGTCTGTGCGTCTAGTCTCTAAGAGGTTCGATGCCATAGCTACACCGATCGCCTACCGATTCCTGACCTTGAACGAATCTCTCGTCGCACCAGATGCTGAACAACGCTATCCTAACGTCTCTCGGCACATCTCGCATCTCACAAATCATGTCACAATACGAAGCAACTTGGCTCCCACAAGAATTACCGGAATATTATCTTGTATCAAGCGATTAAAGTCGGTTCGGTACTGGCACCCATTCTCGATCTCATTATTCTCTTGCTGATAGGTTCGACAACAGATGGCAATACATAGATGGCGACATTCCTGCAGAGGGCCTGTGGTCACCCTCAGAGCTCCGTCGCTTGCATAATTGCAACTCGAATAGCACCCAACTATACATCGAGGACCTCCCCCTACGACGAGACTACAATGGCAATCCGTTGGACGCTTTTACGAGATCGATTCCCTCAGAGCTTTTGGCGTCATTGAAGCTTGCCAATCCGATGCCGGTCCTGTCAACGAGGCTCAACTCGTTGAAGCAGCTTCTGGTCCAATCTCAACAGCTGAAAGCATTACGGTATGAAGATCGAGGTCAAGGCACGTGCTTCAAGTTCTCTCCTGGCGAACGAATGCCACCCATTGTAGACTTGATGCTACGGTCGTACGACTGGAGTCATACAGCTGAGGATGTTCAAAAACATTGGGACTTCTCCAAGATACAGTCGCTCGAGTTGGTTTCTGTGCCCATCTTCAACTTCCTTGGCTCAGTGCCTTTCCGAGACTTCTCCGCGTTGCATACGCTCCATGTGGAAGACTACAGTGCCCATCTGTCTGACAAGAGAGAAGATGCCACCATTGGGTTGAACTTGTTGGTGAAAGATCATGTCAAGGCACTCGAGGTCTTGAACATCACTTGCCATACCCGATTGTTCCAGCTTGAATCTATTGCAGCACATCGAAAGTCGCTACAGGTGCTACGGCTAAGGGACCACGTTGGGTTCTCAGAAGATGACCAGAAATGCCCAACCCTGGCACCTGTTGATTTGGCTCAATTGGGTCAACAGCTGAAGTTTGTTCACACTCTTGAACTTGACCTGGACACCAGACTATGCGATCCTACTACCTTCCTCAGGGCAATATGTGTCTTCCCAGCTGTGCACACGCTGACCTTACACGTCCAGACCATAATTCACCCTCTAGAACAGGTGTCCCCAGGAATCGACCGTGACCGAGAGGCTGCGATGCAAACCTTCAAACTACTTGTGCAGGAGAAGGAGAGACTCGGCTCTCACACACCCTGGAAGCATATCATGCTCAATGTCGGAGGTTGGAAGCGAGTCATGGTGCGACGGCTGGGTGATGTATGGCGAAGAAGGAACGAGATGGGCATTTACGCTGAAAGATGCTTTGTCTATGAACGAGATGCCAGTGACGGGCATGCCGCAGTGCACGAAGAGGTCTGCATTGAGAACACAAGTCGGGGAGGAAGCCCAAACCCTTGATGGTATCACCATGACGGCAGCGAAACTGCCCATCAATGCTGTCACCGAAACGCTATCCAATTTGCAACATCTCGCTACCAGTTACATATACACATGCACACCGGCAAGGACATTATATCAGAAGAAGCGTTACATCAACATGCGTCTACTGGACCAGACGCCTAAAAAAATATAACGACGAAACGACTTGATGAGCATAACACATAAACATAATATACTTTATTACATATTTCGCCCGTATTTCTAGTTTCACTCCCTAATTTATGTCCTACTCTCTATCATCCGAGTCTGCACGCTTTACGCTGCCTCAATAGCAACCAGCTTTTGCCTTACATCACTGAACTGACGCATAAATCTCAATTATCCCCAAGTTCCTCTCTGAGCACGCAACAGATCATGCAGAAACTCTGATGGCCAGAGTCGATGCATCAATTATCAATATTCTCTCTCACATCCTCAGATATGTGTCCTACTGCCTGCCCTGAAGCAGCATGGGCATCTGTCGCCCATTATCTCTGGGCTGCAAGCTGAGATCACAAGTTTATCGTGCATCGAGGGCTGCAACTTTATTATCTTCCTCCAGTACCACCGCATCAATCAGTGTTTCAAGCAGAGGACTGACGCCAGCCTTGAGGACATGATAGCTCAAATAAGACTCATATAACATGTTAATTGAGCTCTGAGCTGTCGAGAGACCCTTTATGTCGTAAGGTGCATATCTCCTCTTCAGTCTAGAGCTTTTTCCTCTGCTTTAACAACAGCTACCATCGGCCATCTGTAATATTGTCTTACTGGCTCATGGCCAGCGCGTTTACGCGGCATCAAGCATGTTGCCAATACATACAGTCACACATACAATGAGACAGGCCATTATTTCGTGATATATATACTAGATTTCATTTCTAGAAAGACATCCTTCTTGTGTTTACTTACCCCCAGA
The DNA here is from genome assembly GCA_014898875.1 of Fusarium miscanthi. NCBI lineage: Eukaryota > Fungi > Ascomycota > Sordariomycetes > Hypocreales > Nectriaceae > Fusarium > Fusarium miscanthi. The sequence goes on from JAAVUA010000203.1 coordinate 117,652, forward strand.
GACAGTCGAAACCTTTTCAACCCTTAGACCCCTCTGGGCATCTTTCACCATTTAGCAGGCGCCGAACGTAACCATGAGCGAAGAGGCAGGTAACTACCGGAGTTTCATTCACCCGGAGGTTGTTCGCCTGGAGGCCGTTCAAGGGAAAGAGGCTGCACTCTTGGCTGCGATGGCCCACCAAGTTCAAAGCATGTCATGGCCCCTCAGCACACCAGACTATCATATCCCTTGCAGCATTCTCACAGCAAATGCCACGCATCCACAAGATAAGGAACCTTCGTGACTAGTCACGAGATCGTGTCAGAAAGATATAGTGGGCTGTGTAGTCTTCAGCTTAAGTTCATCGGCTCTCTTTCGCACTATCGATTCGATCTTGTCATCGACTCTTCATGACTGGCTATCCAATACATCCCTACCTTGGATAGAGTATGATGCATTTTCGGGAACGTCACGAATGTTCATCTCGGTCGAGACCCTCCCGGGAGAGTTGACCAACGTACTCATAAGCTGCACGCCACCGGTATGCCCATGGATCGGGATATCCGACAGTATCAAATAGATCAAGAGGCTAGGTTACTGATGAGCTAATGACTCATTACCAGCCTTATAATCTGTAAGGGAGTCTGTTTTCTTGACTCGTTTCTATTTGAGGGTCTTTTCGGTCCATCGTATCCAGCCCAGCCACGGGGAGGCTGGACGGCCAAACCCGAAACCAACGCGACAATCACTTTAGCTTGCATTGATACGGGAACTTGAAGGACGCGCCCAATAGGTTCAACCCCATTGGGTCTCGATCTTGACGACGGTGGAATCTCAACACCAAGCCCATAGACGGTCTCTCTAGAGCCAAAGTTTAGTGCACCCTTGCTCCATCTCATCTTGCATGACGCCCTAAAAGCCACCCCTGTCATATGTTGGTTCCATCCCTTCTTTACCCGCGCGGGCCTTCCCGTCCCTTCTCTTCAGCCAACAAACCCCATCATGTCATGTCGTGATGCCTCGTGGGTCCAGAAACCAAAATCGCTCAACTTTACTTAGCCACCAGCCTTGTTGAAAGAAGATGGGCTCTGACCGATTTCTCATCAAAGAGAAAAGGGCCAGGCGTCTTCTCTCCCCCTCACACAGTGTGGAGCGTGCTGTTGTGTCTCCGGGTCTCCGGCCCGGCCGCATTAGTCCTCTTAAGGCGACGAGTGTCGCCCAAGCGAGACGTACGAAAGTGGGAACTGGAATAGCTGTAGACATGAATCAAGAGAAAGGTGAGCTCCAATGTCGAGTATCAGCAACCGATGCACTGAGCCGGTGAAAGCAAGTTACAGGGTACCGAATGGTTGATCTGAGGCCCTGCAGGGAATTTGGCCGACGGGCAAGGAGCAAGGAACGAGCCAGAAGAATCAAACAAAGATATAGAGGCTTCTGGCCGACAACAGCTTGCCAAAGATGATAAACAGTAGAGCTCCCAACGAATGGGGGCATATAACAATCAGCCTTGCCAGAGGTGCGTATCGGTTGCTTGTCTCGATCAGAATTCGCAGATTGCAAAGCGACAACTAGTATTAAAGCTCATTAATGAGCCATATAAGCCGTGATACAACTGCTGAAAAGAAAGCCGAGCGACAAGTATGGGGCCCGTGCTTATCAAAGGATTGTTGCATGACTTGCATCAACAATAAAATCATCGAGACTTTTGAAACCTTCTTGCCCTTGACCAGCTTCAACTGTGAACATATGCAGCAGCAACTTGGTAATGACCAGTAATCTCCGCAAGGCTGGATCTCCTGGAGCCAATGGCAGGATGCAACTCAGGACTTTTGTCTGCAAGCATATCATGCCTAAGCCAGACCAAGACAGCGAGCTGACAACTACGACTAGTTCAACACTTGTTGACTTCTCTTTAAAGCCGTGTAAATACAGACAGTAAGGGGTTTTCGGGATAACCAAAATGCAGTGACTCTTGATGCATTACTCAATGCAGGGGAACGCCAACCAAAGTCTGATATTGGTTACAGATTATAGCCCCTGGGCTTTTCAGCTAATATCCGCCTGGAAATAACACGAGCTACAACCCAGCAAGAACACCACCACTAGGCAGTATTACATTTCTCAGATCGTGGCAGAAACACTGTTTCTTTCTTCCCCTCTATTCCATTGTGTAATTGTCCGCCGCGGGGTCGGTCTCTCGGATCGAGTCTAGGTTTGGTTTATCAAACAGACGAACTGCCTGACTGCCAAAGCCAAAGCTGTTCGGCGTCTTTGACAAATCAAGCAGAAAGGAGCTGCCCACTGGGTATAGTTCGGTCTATTTGTCGGAGAGAGACTTGGACTTGATGCCTCTAATCGTTACTGTACAGCGATGGAGTTCTGGTCAGCAAAGGTCTGAAAGATGGTGGCAATGGAAACCAAATGGTTCTTGTTTGGATGTCCGGTTGGACTTGATCACCTCCGCCGAGTGGCCACCTCTGATCAAAGCACCTGTGTTTCCTCCTCTCAAAGCGACCTGCCGCGTCTTGACGGAGCTGATAGCAAAGTGTCAACTTGTTGACTCGTGCTCGGGGGGAAAGGAAGTCCTAGGTTGGCGGTTCCAGGTGCAAACACTCTGGTCTGGATTCCCAAGCGGGAAGAATCAAGTAGGCCATGCGGGGGTCCAGTGGACTCTTCTCCCTCGTCTCGGTCCCCTTGCGTGAAAAGACTCCTCCAGGTTCCAGACCGTTGGGATATCCATAAACGTCAAGACCAGCCTGTGGCGTCAGAGTGGTTCCAGGCGAAGAAGATCCAACGTCCGGGTGCGGGCGGGCTCTTGATGCCTTTACCGCTCCTTCATCTCCACAACATCACTGCTGATATGACGCTTCTTCGGCCGGATATAGAAAGAAGAGGGCCCCTGTCCGTAGACGGCATCGCCGGAGTTGCTGATAAGGCCAGTTTTCGGTAGTGATGATGATGATGATGATGGAAACAGAAATCAATATCCCAGGACGGCGTTTGCCGTAAGGTTCATCTTTCAGCTACACTTGTGCTGCTGTTGCCTCTTCCAAGTTTGCAAAGATACCTAAGGTACCTAACAGAAGCAGTAGGTAGTAGTAGAGTTCGATCCTTCCCGTTGTAATATGGAACCGTCCGTTATCCCGTGACGTCCCGTCGTCCGGAAGCGGGAAGTCAAGGTCGGTAAACTCCTTCCCCTCTCCATCACCGTCACCATCACCATCGCCCAACTCAAAACGCAGGCAAGAGCCAGGGCTACGATATCGGGGGTTCTTCAACTCCCGCCCGTTTGGGTCGCCGTGGCCGTGACCGTTCACGGAACCTCCGAAGCCATTCCCGTGCGCATCCGGACCCTTTCGTTCTCGGTCTCGGGTTGGGCGTCATTTGCATTCCAGTGCCTCTCGACCGCCCTTGTAAGATTCGTTTCCGGCCAGATCTCATCCTCCACGTAGTACAGAAACGTCCGCATGTGCCTCTCTATGCACCCCCGGTCCCGACGAGCTGGGAGGAATACGCAACATGGGAGGCGATCCGGGTTTCCTGGTTCGCGGGAGGCAAAGTCGCATGTGGGCAGCTGAAAATGTAGAGTTTTTTCTCTCTCCCTTCTGCTTTAACTCTATGCGTGGAAGGAGCTTAAACCGCGTTTGGTTTTCCCAGTCCAGAGTGTCGGGTATGGGCGTGTACGAAGTAGAGCTGTTGATCAGCTCTTGTTTGTGGTGACGAAGCAAAAACACCAAGGGGAGGTTATCGTCAGGTAGAGCCGCAGCTGGCAAATTTCACCTGTAGCCCCGAGGTAGCATTTCAATACCTAGGTGCCTTACCCAGCTGAAAGCCACATCTTGGAGAGACAAGAGATATTACCGTGTCTCTTGATGCGCATTCCTGTTGCTGTAGGGAACCTTGCAACATCTTCATCACGATCTTGTCCCGAGCGCCTGATGATCAAAGTAGATTGATGTCTGAGACACGAGGCTCGTATTGCAACCAAATGCATTTCTTGCTCTCCCTTCAATGTCTCAGTGAGTCGTCTCGTTCCGTCGGGACGGTCCATAGCGGTTTCGATCCACCGCAATCTCGTGGTTTGGCATGTATAGATAGATAGCTTCATCTCTTGAACCCCCTTTTTTAATGTCTCTGGCTATGCTTTTCGAGGCCACCCGCATTCCTTTGCGTGCATGCTTTTCATTTCAATAATGGATGTTTGTTTCTACTCTGGCATTTCAGCAACATGCCCGCTACTTTCTATATCAGTTCATAACTTCGTCATGGATGACAGAGATTTGTTCATGTTTGAGTCAAATGCCGCACAATTTGATAATCACAATCCTTTCGCTGTAGGCAAATATATAGACTCATCATTGACTGACTCTGAAACTTCAACTCGGGCGAATACTTTGTTCGGGACGACATTCCCCAGCTTCCAGGCCTACGAGTTTCTTTAGGGTGCCATACAGAAACAGCCTCATCAATCACGTTTTGACAGCGGCAGGCAACGTCTGCCATATCACAGCTTGATCACATAACAGCCAGTAGACACACAAGCCAACATTCTCGTATCAGAACTTGTGTCTCGGCGGCAATGGGTAGTCCGAGTCAAATCGAATCGAATCAAGCCCAGGTCAGCTCAGCAAGGATTTCTCGATCAGTTCTAGACTCTCCCTCTCTCTGTCTCTTACCGCTTGATCTTTACTGTTTGCATTACCAAAATCTTGCCTCCCCGCTTTCTATGTTTTATTAGTCTCTCGCAGTCGCAGTCACAATCGCAATCACAATCATATCACCAACGGCTTGTGAGGCTAGGCTTCTCTTCTTCGAGACTAAGACAGACAGACAATGACTTACACGCCCCCCTTTTCACTACGTACCTACATCCACAGCCTACGGCTATTCCCTTGGCCGAACTCGCTTGACTCATTTCCACCTCTGCTCCCTTCTCCTCCAGTTCCTCCGTACGTACCTCCGCGTCCAGTCAGTCAGTCAGTCAGTCAGTCAGTCAGTCTTGTCTTGTCTTGAGACTACGCCTAAGGGCCAAGCACAGTCCAAGCAAAACCTTGCCGCCTCATCAGATCACCTTTTCTCAGGCTGCTTGCTGACTAGTCATTCTGTCACTCGCTCACACGCCCCTCAAGTTTGTCCCCCTCTTGGTCGCGGTATCGGTCAATAGCCCCCTCCTCCCTCACCCTCCCCTTGCTTAGCTACAGTGTCTATTCTATCCCCTATTCATGCCCAGATCCAGATCCAGATCCGTCCGTATGCATGCTCTTTCGGCAAGCCCTGCCCTGACCCTAATCCCCTGCCGTTGGAGCGCATTTCCAGCGAGCGCCTAGGCAGAGAACGTTGTGAACCGGGTCCCTGGAATTGTGATGCACGCACGCACGCAGGGCAGAAGGGATGTCATCACTACCCTGGCTCTATCCACTGTAATATCAATATTTCAATATTAGAGAAAGGCGAAAATGCCGCGTTTATTCAGCAAGACTGCAAACGCAACGATTTATGGCAATCGTCAATTTGGTTGAGAAGATGAATGCTTCTTTTTTTTTTCTTAGACGCGTTTGGGCTTAGACTTTTCAATATCAAGTAGAGTAACGTGGTCTAGTAATCCACCGCTCGGACCATTGTAAACCAGTGTCACGGCTTCAATCGTCCGCTAATCTAGTAGGTATCGAGTTTACGGCTCGTACCTGAGGCGAGAGTCTGATCTCGTCTCGTCTCGTGGGTCTAAGTCCCTTCCGTAGGCTCGTAGAGTGCCTGGTGGTGTAGGGACAGGCTCATGTTGCTAGTTACACCACCAACAAACAAAACCTCAGAGCTCAGACCAACAAATCAATTACAGAATCCAGCCAAGGATCTACAAAAACTGCCCATGTCTTGCTGACCACATCAGCCAGAGGTCATGTGCTCTTCCCGCCCTCACAGGCACCTACGGTAGTGAGTGAGCTGAGGGTGCTCAGACCAACATTCCATATGGAAGCCCTTATTTTTCAAACACAAAAAAGGGATTGGCAGGGGATGTCCTGGTTGAGAGGCTATGGGCTTGTGGGAATAGTCCGATGGGGGGAGGGGGTAAATAGGTAGTGTCTCTTGATATGTCTCGCCCTCATCCTCCCCCTCCCTCCCCCTTGACAAGGCACACACACGCTCGCTCGCTCATGTTCATTCTCGTGCTCACGCACAACAATCAGCTACCAATGAGACATTGCACGCCCTTAGACTTGACTTGAATTGGGTGATCAACACTAAAGGTCAACGGTTTGATGGACAGCCGCATAAAGCCTCCCCTCCAAGGTACTGTAGTCTCTGCACTTAGCCTGCCGTAGCCTCTTCTCCAGAAACTACTGTAACTAATCCATTACCCGTTGCATCAGCCAGCTATGGTCAGTCCACTACTGCAATGGACCACACTGTATGTACTGTAGGTGTGTATGAATGTATGTATGTATGCCGCAGGGCTGCATTTCAAGATGCAATTCATGACTGAGCCCGGTCTCTTACTCTTATTGTCTAGATAGCGGTCAATATCATCTCTAACCATGTGGATCGACTCTGTGTTTGTCTCTTCTCTTCTCTTCTCTTCTCTGCTCTCTCTCTGCCTGCCCTGCCCTGCCTACCCCCCCTCTGGGCATCCTCCATTCTCTCACCTAAATCTTCTATCTAACGTTATGTATCTATCTGCCTCTTATCCCACCGCTCTTTGTAAACCATACCAATGTAGCTAGACTGCTGATGGTCTGTCTCCATAACAAACAAAGAGCCGCCTGTGCAGTCCGTCCCCCCGCCATTCCATCCCCTCCCCTCGTCTGCCCTCTCTTAACCAACCGTCACTCGGCCAAAGTCAAACGCCGTTTCTGTCCCTTGGGCGAGCCTGGCCTCTGTCCAACTGTGCTGTAATGCCCCTACAGTCCCCAAAACCTTACTACTGTAAACGCCTTTCCCGCTTCCGTCCCCCAGACTCTCAGGTGCATACCACAGTCTGACTGAATGACTGCCCATGTCGTACACACGTATATCATCATTAAATTCAAATTATTCTGCCTCCCTCCTCCCACTGAATACCCTTGTAGATCTCAACGGCATCTGCCGTGTATCTGCCGGGAGTCTTCGGGTGACACTCGATGACCTCGCATCCGCTGCTTGCCCACTCCCCTAACAAGGCCGTTGTGTTCAGTTCATACTGTAGAAGTCCTCTCGAGGAGGCCTGTCTGTTCCCTGATCCCTAGCCTGCCTAAACTGCTAGGTGCTTCCAGTTGCGAGCTCTTAGTCTTTTCTCCCTGCCACTTAGTCCCTGGCTCCTTGGCTTGGCTTGGCTTCCCTCTCAGTTGCTCCTCTCGTCTCCTCGTTCCCTCTCCAATTTTATGCATCTCCGCTTCCTCAACGCTTCTTCTTTAGCTCAGTATAGTACAGCGATAATCAACCACTGATTCCAAGCTCCGTCCCCCAGTTGGTAAATCCATGGGCTAGGTGCCTAGTAAATATTGGTTGGTGATTTTAGCATTCAGTAATCACTGTCAGTGCCAACTCCAAGGCCATCAGACGGTAGGTAGGGTCCTTTGAATCTAGAGACACTCACTCATTGGCTCGTTTGCCCTTCTCCGCTGGGACTTCCGCCTGTAAGAAACCAATCATGGCTGGGCACAGCGGATGCAAGAGCCTAACCACCAAGTCCCAGTCCCGAGAGAGAGAGATGGACTAGGTACACAGGCTCGCACATATCTTCTCAACATCAAGTGCCCTTCAGTTGACAAACAATATCACATCACGTACACATCTTGATCAGATTCACAGCAATAATTCTGTTTATACATGGCCATCACCATATTGGATTTGACCATCGCGATCAGTACTCAAGTATGTAGTTAGGCAAAAATGCAACAAAAGTGAAAGGAATCTTCAGAACCACCCCCGCATCCTTTGCTATCATCCTCCTCTCCAAGCCCTGAGCTCGCTCACTCTGTTTTGCTTGTCATCTTCTCCTCCAGTACCTTTTGCTAGGATCTGGCTTTTCTCTTTCCTCCAGTCTCCGGAACACCCTTGAACGTCACACGAGACCATATCGCTACTGCTCTCGTTCGTTCCCCCCACCCAAATGGCAACAATAGCAGAAGAGACAACATAAACAACTCAAACGTACAAACGTGACAAAGCATCAACATAAAACAAAACAAAACCGTATGGTGCCGTGAGGCTATCCGTCTTTCCTGGAAACACATAGTGGCCGACCGATTAAAAATAATACAACGACTTCGCAGTGGTTGCTTTTCGGGCAAAATTCTTCCCCCTCCGAGAAACGAACAGTCTGTCAAGGACAATTCACATAAAATCAAGTGCCAAATAACAAATAGTCCAATAAACCATGAGAACCGAACGGAGGGGTTGTTTGTCGCCAAACTCGCGTCTTTTTCTAGATCTTGACATCTTGTCCTGTATTTGTTATCGCGATCCCCCCCCGCCCGCTGTTTTTCCTTTTCCTCCTCAGTTGAGCCACGCTCCTGTCACTTCCCGGTCAACGAAAATGTAGGCGTGTAATCGATTCGGAAAGGGTATTAAAAACAATGCATTCGTCATCAACTTGTCAGCAGCCTTCCAGCGGAAGCCAACAGACTCTTCGGCAAGCGTTGTCATATGTAATTCCGACCCTCTCCGTTGACGTGTCCGGCAGCGTCAACTCTCAGCCTGCAATCTCCTTAGCGGCTGACATCTCGTCGTGCGCCAGGCTGACCAGGTGCAGGTCGGTTGAGCCTGTCGATCATAGTCTTGTCGATATCGCTTTTATCTACCAAATTGCTCAGACTCATGATCGATGCATTTCCTCCTTGGGACTGCTGTCCTTGTCTCGCGGGGGTGGACGCACCACTTGACCCATTTTGGCCTGTCGGGGAACGACCGCCGGGTGCAGAAGCTGCATAACTACCAGTTGTTGCAGCTTGAGGCAAACTGCCGCTCGTTGGGTTTCGTGGGCTCTGTCTTGCACCTTGATACGGAGGGTACCCCACTCCACCTGGGCTGCTGTGGTTTGAAAATTCTGCTGGAGACCTTCTGCGTGGGTCTTCATCCACGGCACTTCGTGGAGGAGGCAGTCTATAGGCTTCATCCTGTTCTTCTGACGTCCTGCGACGTCGTCGCCCTGCAAGCTGGCTGCCGTCATCGGTTCTCGCTTCACCATACGACGAAAAGGATTCTGTGGGTGATTGGACAGGCGCGTAGTAGTTCCCAGGAGGGGGAGGGGCATTAGAATGCTGATAAGCAGGATGGGGTGGTGGAGGTGCTGGGACTGTGCCTGGTGCCAGAGGTTGCCCATAGGCACCGAAGAGTTGAGTGCCCGGGGGTACACCTCCTGGCAGCGCTGACACGGGGATAAAAGCTGTCGAGCTTGAAGAAGATACAGGCTGAAAGATACATTCTTGGTTCATACGGGCGCAATTCTGGCATTTGCCACCGGGGGCGCTCTGGTAGCCGCTGCAGCGGATCTATAAATAATCAGCATTTTTGAGCGACAGTGGAACAACCCTCAAAATCGCGTCAGTCACAAACCTTTCTCTTCCGGCAATATCTGCAAGCAATTGACGTTCGTTGTCGCGGGGCTGCCTGTGTCAGAGGCGCACTCCCATGTCCGACTGGGGGGTATTCATAAACGCCGGCGGGGATGTGACGGTAGCCTGGGTGGCCATTTGGCGGTGGAGGTCCTGGAGGAGGAGGTTGTCCGCGGTAGTAGGCATAGTAGGGATCCGTGCTATACGCCTCTTGCCCGTATGGTGGACGGCGGTCATCGTAGTAACCACCTCGTTGGTCCGGCGGCGGAGGAGGATAGGCCGAAGATCGGGGATCAGATTGCGGCTGCAAAGGCGGAAGGTACTGTTGAGGTTGACCGGGTGGAGGCTGGTGGCCGGGAGGAGGGTAGCCATTGACGGCATTGGGAGATGCGTATCGCGGGTCGGCAGGATAGCCACGCCCCGGAGCTGCAGGCGGCGGGCCGTAACCGCGTGAGTCGTGAATGGAGGGCAAAGTAACCGATGTAGCCATGCTGGATGGAGGAGCGTCAGAGGGCCGCTGGGCGGTATCTGGCGGAGGGGGATAATGTGACTGGGGTCGAGAGTGAGTGTCTTCTGGGCGGCTCTGCTGGGGATACTCTTTTCGGTAGCTATCGTCGGCCATGCTATGTTGAGGCGTAAAGGGCCGCAGACGGGCAGATGCGGTCAGCGGCGATGATACCAAATGCGTGCAGTTGAATGGGCCGAGGGACGTTTCTGCAACTGAGCATTTGCCGGTGGAAACAATTCAAGACCAAGTCGAAGTGGAGGGAAAGGGAAATGGTCAAATAATCTAAACCGAGTCGTCGAGATCCTGGTCTATCTTTTACTCTCTTGACCCGTCGCGCGCGTCTTGTGCCTACTGTATTGTAGGTCGACGGGATGACCGATTGCTGCGAGTCAAGAATGAGTGAGTGAGTGTATGTCTCGGCGGGAGATGACAGCAAATTCCACGAGGTCTTGGAACCGCAATCCTAAGCCTGGCCTGACAGAGGTTCTGGTTCCTGAGAGGCGGAGGAGGGTGAAAATGGTCTCTGACGTGGGCGGGAAGAGTGCGGCGGGACAGGCCGACAATTATAGCGAGGGAGGGAATGGGATGGGAGGAACCTCCGATCCAATCTGATCCACGTCGACGGTGTACGTGCGTGCGTGCGTGCGGTGCGGTGCGTGGGAGGAACCAGGAACCACCCAACCGTAAATGGAGCCTGGGGTTTTTGGGGATTGTGGATTGTGGATTTGCTTTGCGAAGACTGGGATTTGAGACTTGAGACTTGGTACTGGGGGTGAGGGAAGGAAAAAATAAAAATAAAAGAGGGGACACTTTTGGGCCCTTTTTTTTCCCCTTCCTTTCCCTTCTTCTTGGGGGTGCGGAAATAGTCAGGTGAGAGACAGAATATGTACTGTCTCCCTCCTCCTCCTGCTGTCTGTCTCGTTGTGCGTGTCTGCAAGAGGAGATAGATATCCTCCTAAAAAAGCGTTTGTCGATCGACGTGAGATTGAGATATGTCTGACGCTCCGAACAGAAACGGGAAGAGAGTGGTTTGTTCTCGTTCGTAAACGTCCTTTTTTTTTTTCCTTTCTTTTTCTTCTTTCTTTCTTTCTTTTTGGTAAACTTGTTTCTTTTTCCTTCACGGGTGACAACAGTGCATGTACAAACGAGGTGCCATCCCCTGGATCAAGGTCAAACAGGAATGAGATTTCAGCTTTAATATGGTGTTTTGATGGGAATGCTGATGGAGGAGAGGAGGTTGCGAGTGGAGAGTTTGAAGGACTGAGAGATATGTATGTATGATGGAGAAGTAAGAAGGGGAGGTGAGGGAGAGTTGGGTCAGTGTTGAGGTGAGGTGAGGGTAAGGTAAATTCAGGGCAGGTGCTATACTATACCTACCACGTCAAGCTACAGGCAGGTACCTACTGTTCCTCTCAGAAGGAGCCCTCATCCCATGCAATTGCGGCGACAGGGAAGTGGGGAGCTAATGGCAGGGGGATGAAAGGGTGTGAGTCTAACGAAAGCGACTAAGAAAGGGTTTGTGCGAGGGGCCAGGCGCAGATGCAGCGTGGTGTAGTGTAGTGCGCAGTGTAGTGTACTGTAGCGTACTGTAGCGTACTGTAGCGTGTGCACTGCAGCTAAGGTGCAGTAGCAGGAAGGAAGGGGGGGTTTTCTTCTAGGGAGAGGTGTTGTATGGATTGACCGACTGAACCGACTGTGGCCTGGACGGACTGGCTGGCTGGCAGGCAGGACAGTGGAGGCAAGTGGCGGAAGGCCAGGGCGGGAGTAAGTTAATGGGACGGATGGGCCGGTGTCGTGCCGTTCCCAGGGAACCGGCCCCAGCTAGTGGAGGTAGGTAGGTTAACAGGGCAGGGCACCTCAAAACTAGACCAAAAACCAAAAAACCACTTTAGGGACAGCTCCCGTCCTCGGGGTACTGTAGTGCACTGTATCTTAGTAGGTACTAAGGTACGTATGTACTAACGCAGGCAAGCCCCTAAGACATGGCACCTAAGGTACCGTACCCGCTGCAGCCCAGCGCCGGCAGCCTGCCCTTGTACTCTGATTTAAGCCCCGGGAGGCACTGTCCTGTATGTACCCAGGAGCCCGGCTGCCAGGCGAGTTCGACTAAAATATTACTTGGGCTAGTCTGGAAGCAAACCTACGAGTACGGGCAAAATGAGATTCATTCACGATCATGATCTAAGCCAAGTCTCCATATAATACAGTAACGTACAGTACGGACGGTAAACCGCCTAACACAAACTAATCTGCGCAAGCGCCTGTTCTGATACAAGCTACCCATCTTTCAATGGGAGACTATGTTTAACAAACATCCAAAGAGGCAGGCAATAAAGACAGGATGTAAAGGAAACAAAGCATAGAACCGGGTCCAGGGCGTTTCTGGCGTTAGAGTCGAGGGCTAGAAGCCAGCCCGCCTCGGGAGATGAAAAGACCAGCTGAGCACGTACACACCAGAATGAGAATAACAGAGCGGGCTGTGCTACCTTGGGTATCACTGATGGGTACAGTAACTACCTTACCCAGTACCTGGAAGTAGTTGGAAAATCAGGAAGCTTGAGATCCTCGAGCAAGTTGAGGTTAGGTACGGAGTAGCCAAGTGAGGAATGGCAAGGCTACACCAGGCTACCTATATCAATAACACTATTCATAGCCACATGGGTATTGTTTGGCCGCTATTTCGGTCATCGACGCCTCGAGGACCGGACCGTAAGCGATTGGCTCAGCATGTATCTCATCGCAAAGCACCACATTGCATCGTCTTTGTTCTTTTGGACCAGGGCCCCAATTCGAGCCGATGACGTGACAAAATAGAAGATTGCTTCCTCCTTGACATGCGTCCTTGGCTCAATGAGAGACAAACAAGAAAGAGGCTTTCTGTGGGGAGATGGAGATCCTTCGAGGTGCGCAAGGCTATTGCCTCCAGGCACTGCGTGTCGAGACTCTCAAGCGATCAAAGGGCAGAAGGATAAGGCAGCGCGCTGATAGCACTCGTCAATAAGGGCAATTGCGTAGACCAAATAAGTCTCAGGCCAATGTTAACTCAAAGCAAAGGTTAATAAGCGAGGGGCAAGGGAAATATGCTTGGACATTGCGCTCTTCTCCCGACTGGAATGCCCGCCGACAACCACATCTCAACGGGCACGGCGCCTCCCTCTCTCGCGTGTCTTGCCTCTCAGCATTCCCTAATGGGCTTATTGAGACCACTGGACTATGTTCGTCAATCAGATTGATCATGTCTTGGCCCGACGGTCCACGCCCGTCGCTGTCGACTAGCTCCTCTTGCCTATCCAAGCTCATTGTATTAGTGTTGCTCCTTTCCCTCAGTCCATTTTATGGACCACCTCGTTCATTGCCTGGATGAGGGCATATGATATGGGAGACAACACAGTCAGACACAAGTCCTCGGCATAAACCCATCCAGACTGAATGCGGACTTACCAGTCAATACAGATCCAAAAATGGCACACGCGCTCAAGCGCGGCATTTCAAGGTTTAATTCCCGTAGTTGTAAAAGCCTGATGCCACAAGGTTCGTTCAGCGCCCGTCGTTTGCCGCCTCGATTAGCAACAGTCACGAGGCCATAGGCTTGGTGGGTTGGTGCTTTCCAAAGATGGAAGACACAACCAACCTTGGATGCAAATACAGTGGGGACATGATTGAAGATACCTACCTTGTATGAGAACAACAACACGAGGTCTGTGTCAGCAACATGTCAAGATCATTCTCGCCTCTCGCGCAAAGCCAGAGCGAAACCTTTTGAGTGGCGTCCAAGTTAAGGGATTTCTAGGTATGACCATACAGCAGCAAAAGTTTTTGTATTGGTGAGGAGCTCTTTAGTGTCGTGGTTTGACATGTTGCCGTTGCTGCCAATCTTGCGGGTGCTCGCTCATCTGTCCCAGCGGTTTGGAAAGGGTTCAGCAAATCAAGGCTGAGGCATGGCCGGGGAACGGAGCATAGGGCGTAGCAGCACGAGACGTCACAGGACATAAAATGCTGGGTCTTCTGAACGTGTGTACAGAGGTACTGACAGCATGTAGGTAGCATGTACGTACGAATACCGCATTCTTTGTGTATTGTCTGGCGTCAAATCAACCGGACCACACACGCTCGACACCATCTCGCCCTTCAATCATGACTTGGTTGTAGCATAGTTGCTGGTACCTTACAGCAGTCGAGGGGTAAGTTGAACAGCCGAGGCGGCGACACAAGCGGTACAGTAGTGGACCCATCCATTCTGACCAAGGAGGTGCCGGGCGAGCCCAGCTGGTGTTTGATTCCATTCGGAGCATGGCTTCAAGCGTCTCTCAGCCGCATGGATACATCCCGCATCCCACAATAGATGGCAGATGCGAGTGACTGCTTTATGGCTGGACAAACGCCGGATCCGCCTACAAAGCAAGCGCACGTCTTGTAAATTAGCTGGCGAAACAAAAGATGTTTCTCCCCGGGTGAGTGAGTGTGCGTACGTGCGCCAGCAAGCATCTTTGTGGATCACTCTCTAACCAGGAAAGCCAAATTTTGTGAGCTTTGCACACACAAAAAAGGCAAAAGTGTGGTTGAAAAGCTCGTGAAGGCCCGTTTGTGAGAGTCGTGGTTGATATACGTACGTAAGAGTTGGGCAGGTGGGCATCGATAGCTTGGATATGGCCGAACCTATCAGAGGCAAGATGCGCCCAAAGCTCAGAAAGCGACTTGCTAGATGTGGCATCAGCCTGTGTTAGGTAGAGACATCGTATCCAACCATGGATGGAAGTCAAAGGACATGAACGAAGCAAATCCGAGAGGCTCTGTAATGCTTGCTTCCCATACCTGGAGACACACATAATAACATGCATACATCATGAAGGCTGCCCGCTGAGTTGAGTTGATGTCTGGGGAAACTATCCAATCATCAATCAGTGTAACACTACTGGGGTCATCGTCCCTCTATGTTAGAAACAAGGACAGAACAATCTGTAGATGCTGTCAGGGCGTTGCACTACGAGGGCGAATGGTTTGGGGTTTCTAGAGCCCCGAACCTTGGGTCGCTGCGTGTTCTGGGGTTCTGCGCTTGTTCCCGACGGCGGGTTGCAGAGGCGGCCGCAGGATGCATTGTGAGCGTGTGCCAGATGTTCTGGGTGCTGTGCGTAGCCTCTCAGAGGGGTAGGTCTATGAATGATGATGATGATGATGATGATGATACTGGCAGTTTGAGCATGAGTGTGAAAACGACCCTGACCCTGGTCACAGTCGTGGGACCTGGCTGCTGGACTCGCCTGGTGGACCTCGGTGCGGCGGATTCGAGCCTTGAACGACGATAGTGGAAATGGCCGACGCAATTAGTTAGTGTTCCTCTTCATGCGAATCCCTTGTATGTATCATTCATGCAACTCAACCGCTTTCTGCTTCGTGCAGTGGTCTCCCTTGCAGTTCACTATTCCAAGGCCTCTGTACAATTTGAACTCTCTCATTTTCTGTGCCAGCTCAGTATTTCTTGCCCGTTCGTTGTTCAATTTCTCTTCCAAATCACACTTGAGTCACATCGGCAGAGCTGGTGAAGTCAGTGAGAGCGATAGGCTTGGTGGCCCTCGCTCTTATGTGAATATCTTGGCCGAAGAATTCCATTATCCTCTGTTGGTCATTTCGTTTGTGAAATGTTGTTGTCGTTTGACAAACCGTCAACACCAGCGGTAAGAATGAACTGGGAGATGATGCATGACGGCTTTCTGAGATGACATGAACAGAGCCAAGGTCTCGCCAATGATCGCGGCTGCACGGCGCTGACCTGGGACGGTCCGGCCTGCGTTAGGGTCCAGGGACGCTGAAACGCTGGGACCATGCCAGTGAGCTTCTGATCCCATTGAGGGCCTCGTCCATACAAACACCTGTCACCGATTTCATTCCTCGGTATCTGCTACCAGAGCCTCCTTCACGTTACATAGTGTCGGCGAATCGACAGTAGATACAGTAGAAAGGAAAAATGTACATGCTTGCGACTACCACACACATCGCACCATTGCACACCTTTCTGTGTCTAGCCAGTCCGTTGACCAAGTATTGATGGGGTACTTTCTTGAAATGGTGCTGCCATCAAGATCAGGCCCATCTCAACAGGACCCCACGGCCAAGTGGCGTGCCGCTCTCGTACAGTAGTCCCCAGAGAAAGGAACGACGCCTCGGTGCAGAGGGGCAAGGTAGTCGAAGAGATTCATATCACTCATGCCACCCTTCTTCGCTTGCTCGAACGCGGGGTCGAGAGGATCTGGCGTACGGCGGAACAAGCAAAGAGCTGACTTGCGTTTGCTCACCGCTATGTACAGTGGGTTGTAGGTCACCACAGGAGCTCTCGACAGTCAAACATTAGGCTATGCAATGCGACATGCGTGCTTCACGCATAAGTATCCTTACGAGATATAGATTTCCAGTAATAATTGATTCAATTATGCGGTGAGCATCCGTGTCGTTTGTTGAGTAGTTTCAAGTCGGTGATTCGAGGGGTACCAAAAAGCAAGAGGTTTGTGTGAGCAGTTCCATGACTGGCTAATTCCACACACGGCATGCTTGATAACTTACTGTATGTGATCTGATGTACACGGCGGAGGTAATCAGCCGAGATGATCAGTTTCACTGAGGCTGACAATCGAATTTGTCTACTCTACATCTTGCCAGCCGGGCAGCAGATAAGTAAGGAAGGCTGGCAGACAAGAAAACTGGCTATTATGTCGAAAGTCAACTTGATTTGACTCGGCACTGCTTGTATGAGGACTCACTCGTAGTGGTGTTGTCTAAAATAAGTATAACTCGGTTCAAATCGCGGTGTACAAATGAAAAGGCTACCCTGCATCGGTTGACGCTTTTCGAAGTGTACATACGCGGAGATCATGGCTGGGGCAGCAGCATTGTCTGGAGATGTATCAATGGGGGCTAGATCAAACAGCTTTGCTTATCAACGCATGTCTTGTGTGGTGTAGTGGTGTAGAGCATGCCGTTGTGACGATGATTGATGAATGAATGTTTGACCCGGAGCCACGAGACAGTAAACGTCGGTTACCGCCAACCCCACCATGAGCTCGTCATTTGGGTGCCATCTATCCGTAAATGCACTGCGGTTCAACCCGCAACTCTCAAGATAGCGCCGGGCTTGACAACCAAACGCGCTGTAAAACCCTGGACATGCACGAGGTATCGGCCAGCGTGGTCCATCTGTTCCATCCCTGCTTCATCGTCCATGTGCCTTCGACGGTTTTTTGGGCTTTTCTTGGGTTGGTGCCCCTCCCTGACAGGGACCAGGTGACGAGCATCCACACGACTCATGCAGGTCGACACTCAGCTCCACGCTCACTCATCGGCGCCAGAGTTGGCTTGAAATAAGCAACCAGTCAGACACGAGGAAGCACACAGTACGGCTTTGAATAAATCTAATAGAACGGGTGCCCTGCGCTTTAGATCGGGCCATGGCACAATGCCTTGACTGCTCATGGGAAAAAGCATTGGTTTGCATGTCCGATGACCCCTCTCAACATTCATTGCCTTCGAGGTTCACCCCTTGTGGTCCAAGTCTGTTTTCGTTTGTTAATTTTGCAGCCCTCCAAACGACACAAGATACTTTGCCAGAAAATACTGAAGGTTGCGTAGAGGATGCTGATTGGTGCGTTGGTTTCAAGTCCGTTTGGACTTGGCCCTCGTACCGTCGAGGTGGTGCGGAGAAGTTTTTCCCTCCTTTTCTTTTGCGGTATCCGATAGTCTTCCGCCAAACCTCCAAGTTACTCAGGCTAGAGGCATTTTCGCACGTTGAATGGTGTTGGCGCTGAAGCGAGATGATTGCCGACCAATATGAGATCCAGTGGCTGACACAAGCCGCAAGTCAGTAGTCTAGCCACCAACGTATACACAAACACTGCGGCATGTGGCCATCTAATCATCTTGTCCAAGGTAAAGGCTGTGTGTATGATGGCAGAACCGAAGGCCTGATCGCGGAGCTGACCACATCGAATTGGAAGCAGAGCCACAAATCTAATGGGCAACATTGTGACATCGGTTCAAGTGACAAATGAATTGACTGACAAAGTCGAATCCTCCGATGAGACAAGCCTGGGGTCAAAGTCTATCATTGGCCAGAGCTCTGACCGCACCAAATCGCTGGATGCCGGATCGTTGCGTGTCACGAACGCTGACGGTGGAGCAAGGCTCCGATTCTCTGGGAACCGGGACAGAAATATGGGCGCTATCAAAGATGGTGCTTGTTCCAGTGACTTGCAGTGAGCCAATCAGGGGCGTAGACCGTCTGTCTGTCCCTGGCCACATCCAAGGTACGGGAGCGGCGGGCTTCTCTAGCTCTGGGCATCGAAAGCCTGTCTCGGAGGGGTGTCTTGTAGGCGGAACTTCAAGTTCATTCCACAGACACTCATCAGCTGAAAATCTGCAGCCACTGTTCCTCTTTGTACGAGGAGTCAAGGCATAGACAAAAAGATAATGTGGATGTGTCTGTGCTGCGATTGCATCCCTTGCTGCAACAACCTGGTCATTAGCATCATGCGTGTGTGGTGGGATGGGCCAACACGTCGTTTGCGTCAGATTACAGCAGGTATCATCATCGAGTGCAGTGAGCGAGCGTGCCAAAGTTTGGTAAACCGCATATCGGGGGATCGATTTCGTGAGAACAGGCACGGTTATGGCCTGAGCCGTTCACAGAAAAGGCTCTTCCCGTCCCGGCCATGTACGCCCAAACCCTCCTTTCGCCATGCTATTTGGCTTCCTATTCGCTGGCCGTGCAGAATTTGCCAATGACCTTGTCAAATGATACCGACCAGCACTGCACGATGTTACGGTTCTGCTTGCTCATGCATGGAGATATGCATCGTCTGCAGGATGTCCAATCTCACGCCTTGGTGTTAAGGTTGCCGGACCTTAGAGGTCTGAAGGAAGCAGGCTTAGCCATATTGAGGGTGCTGACCGCCAAACACCGGAGTCGAGCTCCCTTTCATGCCTCTGCCCTTCAATTCATGGCATTGCTCTTGAGCCTATAGGGGCGTTCACTGGGCCAGCTCGGTTAAATCGATGAGTCAAGCGATACTAACCAAATGCCTTCTGCCTGTTCCCGGTAGGGTGCAGAGAAGCCTTGAAGAATGCCAACCCAGAAGATACTTGCAGCAAAGTGAGGCGAGCCGGCCGGTTTCGGCCAACGGTAATCCATGGCGAACGCAATCAAGGCTGGCAAAAGGCGAGTTTATGATTCAATTGTCGGTAAGCGCCTGACAGGTATCGTCGTGGCATGAACTGGCAGAGTGCCAAAATTGACGCAGTAGTGGCGGTTTTCTTGGTGGGCCTGGCTGGGGTGGTCTGAGCCAGACGGGGCATGCGGCTTCTAGGTGCGCGTCGGGCCGCAAGGGCTGTCCCGTCCGAAGGAAGGAAGGGCTTTTTTTTTCTTTCGAAGGGAGACAACTTTGGCCAACCCGGCAAGCCGCGTCAAATATGCTTCACGTGAAAGGACTCCAGCCGTGAATGGACAGAAGCTGCAAGTCAACCATGAGTCGTCACAGACGATGATAGAGGGGATCAACGACCGCTGGCGCTGGCGCATCTTGGGCTCAAGGGCCCTTGTGCTGGGGCATCATGCCCAGGCTTGACAAAGGCGCTGCAATCAAGTCGTTTCATCTTTGGCCAGCCTCCCAGCGTTGATGTTCATCCTGCAGCAGACGTGGTGCGCTAGACTCAGGCGGACATGGAATGCGTGGCCAGGTATGTACATAGAACCGAGACGTTCGGCTGCCGAGCGAAATAGCCCAATCCTGAAGCACAAAACCAGGAAGGATCAGAGTGTGCGTTCAACAGCTACATTTGGGTGGTGCATTACTATTGATGCATTTGCATGTGCGAGTTTTGATCCAACTGAAGAACTGGAGCAGAGTGTTGATGAAGCCATGGTACAAACCAGATGAGCGGAGCTTCCAATCCCTGTCGATAATGACTTTGTTTTGTGGGAGAGATTACGAGGAAGCTGGCCTATCAGAGCACTGATCTTTCTTCTGCCGACAGCCTGATCGTTGAGCTTTCTTCCTCTAGCCCCTAACAAGGAAGAAGGAAAGGAGACCAGGGCTTTAGTCAAGCCAATCTTCACAATGACAACTATTCCATGCCTGGAGCAAGAGACTTATCTGCCGGGGGCCTTGTGAATATTGGTGGTCGAATAAAAACAACCGGATGGGATCCCGGAATACCCTTGGCTTCTTGATCATCGCTCACATGATCGATTCTGGCTGCAGGGAAATCTGTTGAGGCACTGTGACAGTGGACTTCCCAGCACGCAGGCGGGCGATGCTGGCAGGGCTTGCTGGTGAATCCCTTATACATGTGCACCTACCTTATTCAATAGCACCTAGAGCAGCGAAAGACAGTACAAGGTCAGTACCTAGGGCAGTAAATTAAAAGTAGTGGATGACATTGGATGTTTCGTCTCGTCGCCGGATAGAAATAGGATGCATTGCAGAGGGAGAGGGTGCCCTAGGCTGAGTGCATTGAACCCCTGTCGCTCCAGTTTCTAACTGATGTTGGTTACCCATTACCACTGAAAATACCCGAAAACAGGAATTATAATTTTCTCAAGCAACAAATTATCCAAGAATGAACGCTTAACGGAAGTTGGGCTACTTTTTGGGACTCCTGGGTACTAACATAGGGAAGGTGAACATCGCGGTTCGGGGACGGGAGGTGGCGGAAGAAAGGTACCTTACCTTCCTCTGCAAGCACGTTTGATTTCGGTGGTACCTTCCATGTCATGGTCTGCCACCTGCTTTTTCGATATCGCACTTTCAGTGGAATGGGGACGGGGAACTTCTTGTCTGAGACGCGAGGGACTTTATCATGTTAATCAACGGATTCTCAGCAAAGCCTTGGGTTCTTTCAGCGCACCCTCCTCCTTGATGCAGGTCTCGATGGGACAGACTCCTTTAATTCCTGGCAAGTTGTTGCTCTCTTGCCATGTCTCAATTTAGGTAGGTACCTAGGTATAATTGCTTTTCCCCTTGATCCCCCGGTACCAATAACAAGCGTAGATTAGGCCGGCCCTTCGACTCGACGATCTCCGTCCAGCACACAGTACATAAACCCCCCAACAGCTACCGCATGCCATGGGTCGACAGAAAACGGGCCGGGCCATAGAGTTCACAATTCCACTCTACGATGAGGGCCAATCAAGAACATATGCAACAAAATAGCGAGGGTCTAACGCCGCCAAAGCGTCACTAGAGACACCATCGATAATCCACTTCAGTACGTAGTACCCAAATCCTCATTACAATGAAGACACACGGCACGTCGTGGAGTCAGATGAGATACAATCAGTGCCATGAATCAGAAAGAAGCAACGACCTTGTCATCATGCGGGAAAGATGGTGTGTATTCTATGTACCTTAACTATCGATGCATGATTCACCTCGGAAGCTGGCTAATACTGCGAGTCTGACCCATGCTGACAGCTTGCGAAACAGTCCGTCAATGGAAACACAAATCAAAGCTGAGGGCCAACAACTGAGACAATTGCTCTAATGCACAGCGCTCTGTATCAGACATGCAGAGATGGCCCAAAATTCAGTTTTGGAGTTGTACCAGATCTTTCGATAACAGCCAAAAAGCAACACAGCCAAATCAAAGGATATCACGCCGACAAACTCTCTTATTTCCACAAAAGCCATGTCAAATATCTGCGACGCAGTGATGTTCAGGCTGTCCCGAATCCCCGGGGCTGGCGTCAGGATTGACATTGCGGCTGGCACCATAAGCTGCCGCCACGCTCGCTTGTCACAATCTCAACTCCATCTGGAGGGGTCCACCTACAGAGGCCTGGCTGAGGCAAGGCCCGGTCCGCCAATCGCACACGTCGGCCAGTAGTCACGTGAGCCGAGACTCATGCGGAAGATCCTTGCTAGCTCGAGTAGACTGCATGTCTCCCGCAATCAGTCCCAGTTTTCTTTGGGCGCCGTGGCTTTAATGGTCGGGCCGCCATACCTTAATGAGACAGGCGAGGCTACCGTCTCATGGACTTGATTTGCTTGTCGACTTGCAACGTGATAATGGAGGGGGGTCAGCCCAGGGGTGTCAAGAAAAGTCGAGCAGTCACTTTTCCCTTTGGCGTGGCAGCGACCCAAATATCTGGCTCTCTGGACCACCAACAAAAAAAAATAAAAAAAAATACAACACTGCATGCAGAAGGAACTCTGGGCCTGGAGTGGAGGGAGGGAAAAAAACAACGAGAACAAGGGTTGACGACTGCAGCTACAGTTGCATCCATCCAACTAAACCTGCCACGTCGCAATTTCACGGCGCGGCACGGTCGCTGGACACTTCGCGCCATCCCGGGGCTGCATGTCATCCTGCGCCCTCAAGACCCGGGTACACGATTACAGTGCGAATTCGGTAACAGGGGCGCAGAAGCCGATTCCTTTGCCAATATTGGAAAAGAAGCCGCCGTCAGTCAGCCCCTTGTCACTTCCGCTTCATTCCCCTCTTCGGCAAAGGAGCAAGCCAATTATCGCCGTGTCCACACCTCAATATCTTAAACAGGAGGGACTTGAAGAAATATCTTATGGACCGTTTGGTGCCTCGTTTGCACGTACATGTGTGACGTGACACTGGCCTCAAGATACCTACAGATCTACTAAGCAAGCAAGAGATATTCTTTGTCCAGGTACTATCGCACCACGAGACCTCGCCTGCATGCACGGCGACCTGCAGGCTGAAGAATGCGCGTTGATCTGGCCTGGAGTGCCATTTTATGACGAGACGGGAACGGGGCCCCTGCGAGAAAACACGCCCCTGGTTCATTCTTTGCTCTGCTTCAATTTGACGATGAATTGCAATACACCTTGCATTTGCTTTTGGTGCCAATTGTCTCGGTCTTGGTCCAGCGAATTCTCGTGCATTGCAGGTTCAGCCAGCCCAACCGCGATTGTGTCTCCGTTGAGCGGGTCCAAACGTTGCTCGATGCCGGTCACCAGTGATTCAGGCGACCAGCAAAGGTACGGATGAGGACTGGTCTTGAACGCCGTCACGGAAGACCTTCTGCCGAACCTACAGGTGCCGTGAATCCCGGTACACGGAGCAAGACTTTGGTGAAGCTGGTAACCCCCCCGGTACCAGAAAAATGTATTTTTGTCATGGCAGTTAAGCGGTGAGGTGGCCGATCTGACTACAATACTCCGTATGCATGCGTCCGACACTTGCATTCCTTTTCATCTGCAGAGATCATCGTTTTCATTCGTTTGCATTGTGCTGGGCTCGTATCCCAGTCGGGCGGGCGAAACTACTTTGGCGGAATTATTATCAGCACCCTCGTAATACATACAAATAGTGATGGAGTGGTCAACAAAAGAACTGCCGGCGAGGGGCAGGCAAACAGACCTGAGACAGTAGGTAGATGCACATCGCCTTTCCTGGAATGACCTATCTACTGCAGCACTCGAGATGCATCGTTCTTACCGCTTCAAAAGAAAGGAGCTTCTGCGGGATTGTATCATCCCTTGCAGACCCAGCGATCAGCGTCGGGCGAAGTGAAACCCCGCCCTTTCTTCTCTTTGGGCTTTGTGCATATCCAGGGCTCACAAGGCGGGATGCCATCTCGTACCACTTTGCTGGTTAGGCGGCTGCATGGCCCTTGACACCGTGACACCTGGGGCCTTGTTTTGTACACAGATGGAGCATCAGGAATGGGATGGGGGATGGGGAATGCCTGCAGTCGACCGTTTACATGACTATTTCTTGGTTGCAATGCGACCACGACTGTGATCACTGACTGTCATGTACCTTTTCGATACGTACTATGCCTTATTGTACCATCAGTACACCCCCTCGCGGTTGGCGGACCGGTGCGCTCGTGCAGCCGCAGGATCACGGATCACCCGCAATTCGATCCTCGTTTGAGAAGTCAAATGTTCTCTACTGCACGTACCCAGTCAAATCGTCAAGCACAACCTGTCCAAGACGGCCACGTTTGTTGTCAAGGCATCTGCAGTGTTCTACAATGAGCGTATCATTGAATGGCTGCTGTATCACTCCAACACAAACAAGTTGAGGAACATGTTTCATCGACCACCAAGCGCAAGTTGCACCGCGCCGTTTGTTGCGGTGTAGTTGCTATCAATGGATCGAGCTTGGCTCCAGGCCTCGAACTAACGGGCGGGAAATCGTGCTGCGCTGTTTACTCGTCATAGAGCAAAACTGCATTGCCAGTATTCAGAACAGCCCTCAGCCAAGTGCGGGGTCTTTCTTTTTGGTCGGCGACTTGACAATAGATGGCCGAGATATCGCCAAAACTCTGCGAACATATGTCTGCGACACGAAATTAACTGCCCGAAAAGTCCCCGCTGCAGCTTGTATAAGACAGTCAAACTGAGCAGTCGACAGAGGCTTGTCTTACACCGCATCAACCGCATTCGACTGTCTGTGAAACCACTTCTGGCTCTCGACAAGCACCGTTTGTCTTATGCGACCATACTTGCTCATCCTCTTGTACAACTTGGTCACTGTTTCACCTAGCACCAATCCCGACATTGCAACCATGACCGACGTCGTATCCGAAAACCAGGCTTATTTTGGGTGCGTGTAACGAATGAGGGATTGTTTTCTGCGCTGGATGATCGTCGTCAAACCGTTTGAGCGTGTGCAGTTTGCTTACTGGCCGTCTTTTCTTATGCTCCAAGTTAGCAGAGCACTGCGGCATGCGATGCAGTGCTACACAGCTCATCCAAGTCCATCGCTAATGTGGTACAATTATAGCAAGATCGCCACCGAATATGACCAGCGCAATGCTGATGCGATCGTGCAGCTAGAGCGCGGCATCCAAGAGAGGATTCCATTCATTGGTGTCAAGCAAGATGCCAGGTTGCTAGACTACGCTTGTGGCACCGGCATGCTTTCGAGGGTACGAGTTTCCCCTCCTAGGAGAGATGGGCTCCGAGACCTTGACTTGGACTGACAGTGAGTTACAGGTCTTGGCACAGCATACGAGTGAGGCTATAGGTATTGACTTGTCGGAGGAAATGGTTGGGGTGTACAACGCCCAGGCTCAAAGCCAGGTTAGTACCAACCACCAGTCCATCACATGAGCATGGAACTCTATCACCACGCATTCGAGCCCCTTCAAACTCTTCAAACAGACTTGAATATCCTAACAGCGTACAGGGCTCTTCCCGCCAAGCCTATCAAGGCAATCTAGCTGATCCTAAGGACCCCTCCCCTACAGCCTTTGCTGATAGCAAGTTCTTCGGATTCGACGTTGCGGGCGTGGGGCTCGGATTCCACCACTTTGACAAGCCCGATCTGGCATCCAAGCAATTGGCCGAGCGCCTCAACCCAGGCGGTGTCCTCTTCATCATTGACTTTGTTGCCCACAAGATAGACCCCGAGGATGCCGCTCTGCGTGGTATAACACACCATGGGTTTACCGAGGACGAGATCAAGAAGATGTTCGAGGATGCTGGACTTACGGATTTTGCTTACCAAGAGCTCCCGGGACCTATCACATTCAAGGATTGTCACAGCCACGATCATAACCACGGACACGGACATGGACATAGCCATGGCCGTAATCACGAGCACAATGAGGGTAATCACGAGCACAATGAGGGTAATCACAGCAGCAGTAGGGAGCATGTTCATGGCCATGGGAAGAAAAAGGGCCAAACTACGACTAAGAGGATATTTATTGCCAGAGCGTCCAAGCCATAAAAGAGTGTCTACGAGGACTGTCTCGTCAGGCTCTCACAATAAACCACCCAGCATTAGAGGCAAGAATACGACCCGCAAATATGTACCAGAGCAATCTTATACGGTGCTGATAGTTGACGCGATGCAAGCTGTCGATGGCCGTCGGCTGCCAAAGGCTGACACAGAATGTCTTGTTGGGTACCATTACTTAGCTGCATAGATGCCATACTGACACCTATGATTGCATAACATCCCTCCAACGAGTTGTCTCATACGTGATCAATTGTAGTTCTCAGCGAAATTGGAAATCCGAAGCCATCTACAGCTGTGGTAGTCAAAGCCTGACTGTCCAGGGTACCCAGCTCTACCAGTGCTCCTACTAACGTTACATCAACCACCAGACACTGGAATGGACATCGAGACTCAATCCACACCACAAGCCCAATTACAGCCTAGAAACAGCCCATCCGATCCAACAGTCCGGTCGTGCTTTGATAAAACAGCCGTTCGCGACCGGAGGCTACTACTAGTCCGGCGTGAGTAAGTCAGCCCTTTACCCTGGCAACAGACTCCATATCCGACGAAACCTCTCCCTTCAAGCCTTCCCTCACACCCTCATACTCAACTGGACCGTCCCGTCCCGCCCTTGCGGTCGAAGAAAACCTTGTCCAGAGGGGGAGCCGTAAGTTATGGTGTGCAGACGCATTCTTCCGGCAGCAGCCAAGCCACTTTCGATGTCAAGGGATGAAGTGAACCATTCTTGGCACATTAGTCGATACAGTCGAAGTAGGCTATTGGAAATTAGAAATGCCGTCAGTAGAAGAAAAGAAGAAAAGGGAGGGAAATGGCTTGTCCGGGGCGGCGCGATCCCGTGTCTGGTAGGCGGGAAAGGGATATCATGTGAGAGTCGCCCCCTCAGCCTCATACACGCTTCCAGAACGCCCATAGCAAAGGTCTCCCAAGCCGTGCAACTAGGCTTTGCCCTGTTGAAGTACCTTTGGGCACGCCCCTTGTTTTTGAGAGGTATTTTGGGCGAATATTGGTAAATAAGTGTGAAACACACTTTGATTGTTGATGCTGGTGCCACCGAACGGAGGTCTGGTCATTTCCGTCGAAAACGCCAGCTCAAGTGCACGAGATACGTATCGATGACATTAGCCCTGCCGTTGTCTGTGCGAGGTCAGCTTCGATTATTGAAACGTCTGTTGGTCGTGTCGTGACCGAGTGATGCAATATCATTGGGGTCTGATCGTCGGGAGATTATGAGTTGCCATCTCTGGACTAGGGGGGACTTGGCTCAGCTGTTGGTGCGATCCGAGGACATATTCATTAAACAATCAATTCTATGCTCTAAGAAACCATCTTGGTGCCAATGCCTAAAAGATTTGGTCTTGGATCGCGGCTAATCTTGTCCGTCAAGTTCAACGACAAAAGCGCCGCCGAGGAGAAGGGCCGGCTCTTCGATTCTATGATGCTCGTAGCTTGTATAATGTCAGTAAATTAGGCACATAAAGAAGAAATAAGCTGCCTCTACTGACCTGAGTGTTCCAACACCACCTGCCTCCAATAAGAAAGTTGGTCCTTCTCGTAAAGCGTAGCCAGCCCATCTCATAGCAAAGGCACGCAAGATATGTCCATGGGCAACAAGTAACACGTCGCCACATTGATCGCTTCCTTTGTCCATGGCTGGTTTGTGATATTTCTCACGAATCTCCTCTATCAATTGGTCAAGTCTTCGGGTTACATCGTGGGGAGCCCTGTGAGAGTGTCAGACAGAATGACCATTGGATGTTGATAATCGGATATAGGGTAGGCAAGTTTAGACAAATACTCACTCCCCGCCAGGACATCCATCCTTCCAGATGTCCCAAGAGCCTTTGATCCCTTGTTCAGCTCTGATCTTACGAATCTCAGGTGTTGTGATTCCTTCGTAGTCACCGTAGTCCCATTCCCGGATGTAGTCCGTGACCTCCACCTCGGCTTCACATTGAAGGCCAGTACCATCAGGAGCGCCGTGAGGCGTCCAAGGAAGAGGGCGTTTCAGCCCGAGGTTGAGAAGCTCAAATGTACGCTGGGCGCGTTTTCGAGGTGAAACGTAACTGGGCAGCGTATTAGTTAACTCTTGATCAAATAAAACAACGTTGGTTGGCGATAGTGCGACGTGGTGTAATTCCGAATTCGCTGGCTCTTCTTTGAACGACTTCAGCGCAGAAGTCATTCCACGTGAGGCCCTCCTGGGAGTACCCTCATACTGGCTGTTTGGGAATCATTGTCAGTCGAAGAAGACTTACATGTGAGCAATTTTCTTGGGGGCGATGAGACGATCCGGCCCAACAAGAGCCTTTCCTGTTGCTCTAACACGCTTCTCGCCATTGGAAGTGAGTGGAATATCAGTCAAGCCAGTATGGCGACCATCAAGTGACCATTCTGTCTCGCCGTGGCGAATAAGAAAGACACGTGGAGTCGACATGTTTGAAATGGTTGAAGCTTGATGGCAAATTCTGGGAATGGGAATTCACTTGAATTTAAGCCACTATCAGTGCCCAGTGCCCAGACTATATCGAGCCCGCGAGACTCTGAAAACTTCTGTAGTTATCAGGTGTCAGCCAAGCTTCTCGAGTGGTCAGAAAGAACATGATCTGACATGACTGTGGCCTGGTGATGGCGGGGTCAAACGAACCACGTCAAAGTTTTGAGAGGTATTGTGGATGAAAAGGAAGCAGCTGGTATTCTATTTCACACGAAAAGAGTTTTTTCCAAATTTTATTTAGGCAAGAAATTAAATCTCTACCTAGATAAGAAGAAGAAGAAGAAGAAGAAGAAGAAGAAGAAGAAAAGATGGCGAATGGATTATCTTCAACCTTGATTTTGGTGTTGAGGATGAAGTGGATGGATTACGTTTAGGTGACAAACCCCGCTGTCATCAGTCAGGTACCATGGGAGGGGCACCTTCCGCGCCTTCCATTGACGTTCTTTAAACGTAAACCTTGGCCCGTCTTTGGAAAGAACCGACAGGGTAGTTAGACTCTCAGGGTCCTTCTTGCAGGATAAATGCCACTACTACCTTGTTATCCGGCGGCCGCTTTTGTCGCTTGCTTGATCGTAACTTAGGTAGTGGTTACAATTACCTTACGCGGTATCAGGTTGCGTCTCTGCTCATAGAATTAGTATTAGGTACGCTGTAACGGTTGAAGGTGAGATAATGGTCGAAACAATAAGTGAAACTCTTCATCCTCGCGATACCACGATAAACAAGTCAGCCAACCAAGGTACCTGAAAGATGAGTAGATAAGTAAATAAACAGTCGTGAATCTTATTCTCGTCTCAGGTGAAAACACGCCAAAAAAATTGTGATTCGCGAGTCTCGATAAGCTCAGTCAATGATCCGTTGCTGTTCCTTCTGTACGAACATGAGGAAAACCTTCCATTCTTTGACTTCTGGCCTTCTTTGTTCATCTTCTTAGGACCCAATTCTTCACCTTCTAACCCTACAATGAATTCAAAGCCAAATCTTTATAATCTTACCAATTCTTACCAATATTTTACTGACTCCCTCTGACCTCAACCCCCCTAAGCCGTGACATCAACGATCCCTCAAATCCCCCCGCGATGCCCCTCATCCCCACTACAGCTACACTCTCACCTGCAGCCTGCTTAGTAAGGCCACCGCTACCGCAAAAGATCCACTCGGCCCCTAACCTCCGTGACCCCGATAATTCTTCCTCCGCCGTGACCGTGACCCGGCGATCCGCCTCCGACTCTATTGAAGATCCAACGCCGTCGACTCCTCCGATTGAGCTTCAATCCCTTAATTGCACATCAAAAAAGTTGTCTCCACTACCGTCCAAACCACCACGACCGACCCTGAGCTCCGCGAACTCGCCCTCCTCAGCATCAGGTTCGTATTTTACCGCTCACAAGCTGTCACGTCGACAGCGCAGTAAGCTTTCAGAAGAGATCTGGAAGGGATACTGGTGATACATGCGACCTGCCGTATAATAAGCTCTTCACGATGGCAGTGCATCAGTGGACAAGACAAGAAAAGTTCAAGCGTGGTGTTTGGGCTGTTGCCTTTGCAGCATGCATTTTTGCCGGCACTATCACGGGTGCACAACTAAAGACAGACAACGAGAAGAAAGAGGTTTGGCAGACAGAACAAATCACACAGGACATGGCTAATTACTGAGACAGGCAATTCAAGAGTTCCGGGCGACATCCCCCAACGAACAAATAACTGCTCTCCTATCCCAACGAAAAACTTTGATCTCACAAAAGGCTGTTCTCCAAAGGAAAATGGATGACTTCGAAGTCCGTGTCAAGGAACGCGAGGCTGAGAAGGCAAGAGAAAGGGAAAGCTCATGACCGTGGCAAGATCATAGGATTGGTGCGATTGTACTATTGCGTTGTAACTCTACGGGCATCTTATTGGACACGAAGCATAGGCGTTATGGATTGTTAAAAGGTGGTTTACTGGACATGGGCATCTGCTCAACATGCATTTTAGAAGAAGCTAGAGAGAACAATGGACTCGAAGCTTCCGCCGAGTCATATGGCTGTGTAATTAACGTTTTATTGATTGAGTTACATGCCATGCTTTCTCCCTACGCCTGACCGCCCTGCCCTGCCCTGCCATGCCATGCCATGCTCCTGTCCGTTTTTATTCATCAAATCATCTAGCATCATTTCCAGGTGGCCATACACTTCTAGTAAAGCTCGTCCTAGCTGCTCTTTTTACTCCAGGACACCCTCGGCAGTGGGCAGAGGAATGGCTCGGTACAGGAGAATGAGAGCAGAGTGAGACTCACCACCGCCGGCGAGAGTCGCAATCTTCTCAGCTTCAACCTCTAAAACCTGGTGGTCGTTGAACCACCACCACTTGCCATCCTCCTCACCCTTCTTGCCAGTCTCTGGGTCAATGGGTGCAGCCTTCTTGACATATGAGGTGTAGTGGCCGCTGTCGGCGCCGGCACCTTGATGTGTCACGACACCTCGGAGCTCGTACAGACCAGACTGATTGGCACCATCGTCGTTTCGCAGCTCGGGGTTGATGAGAGCGTTGAGCTCCTTCATGGCCTCAATAATGGAAGCGTTTCTCTCGGCCTCGATGTCGGCGTCTGTCTTGTATGTCTCGCCCTCCTCGCCCATGACAACGTCACCATCTGCTGACTTGCCTTCCTTCTTCTCGGCCTCCTTCTTCTCCTTCTCGGTGGGAAGACCGGCGCCGCCTGGGATATCGCTGACGTCCTGATTGTGAGTCTTCTTACGTCGCTTACGGGCCCGCTCGATATCCTCTACATCCTTACGAATCTCGCGAACCTTGTCACGTACAGGAACAAGAGCCTTCTTCAATTCGTCGGAGCAGAACTCAACAATGTCAAGCTCCATGGGGAAAGTCACCTTTCGCATGATCTTGGCCTTCTTCTGAGTCTCTCGCTTCCAGAAAAAGCGCACAAAGTGCACTGTCAGGTACTTGGGAGCGCGAGAGATCTTGGAAGTCTTGGTGTAGGTAGCATCGCGACCCAGAACTTCCGACTGCTTCTCAAGCTTCTCCTTCAGCGCGGCGGCAATGCCATCTCGCAGATGATTTGTTGAGCTGTCGATGTGGCAGTTGAGTTTGGCGAAGCTCTCCTTGTTAACGATGGGCTGCTCGCCAGCATTGCGCGCCTCTTCCTCATCACACTCCATTACCGAACTGAACTCGCCAGACATGTACTTCTCCACGAAAGAGGTCTCAGGGGTGTTTTCGCTCTTGATGCGGAGCTTCTGGTTAAGTTGCTGCACGATTTGGGACCAGGCCTCCTCTGCATCCTGCTGAGCAAAGCCTTGTCCTGTCTTGGACCTTTCCGCAAACTGGGGGAATATCATGCGCAGAGCGTTCAAAAAGTTCATGGGAGGGAAGGACTCCTGTGTTTCTCCCATTTTCTTGTACAAGTTTGAGAGTTGAGATGCCAAGTCTATGTTTGTGCCTGTCATCATAAAGCTGCTGGCGTTGCCATCGGGTTGGTACGTGTTGAGCGCCTCCTGAAGCTCTGGAATCAGACGCAGAGTCTGAAGAGTTGAGTTGAGATAACACGTATTTCCCAGGTTGATCAGACCAGCAGGTTTCGCACCGACTTGTAGAGCCTGTTCAGCCTCTGTCATATCCTCAACAAACCTGATCGCCTTCTTTGGTCGGACAAGGGCGTCGCCACCAGCGCTTGGGGTACCCATCATCATAATGACCTGACCGTTCTTCAAGCCGAGTTTACTCATATCGGCATCATCTTTGAGTTGACCACCCTTGATCAAGATTTTTTGGCGTTCGGGTTCGACGTTGGTCAAGCTGAACATTTGGAGTTTGAAGTCCTCGCCAGTAGAGCTGGGGTCGATCTCGACATCGTGTTTCTTGCCTTGGTGTTTCACCACGACTGTGATCGGTCAGTGACTGTTTGTAAGATCGGGCTAGAGACCATGAAGCGCGGGCATAAGAAAACTACTGACCTGATATGGACGACATGGTTTCGGTCTATCGGAGGTCAAGCGTTGGAGGAGGGGTGCAGTAAGACGAATCCGAGTCTGTCCAGGCACTAGATACCGTCTATTCGGTTTCCCGCAAAAAGAAGGATCTGAAAGAATAATGCAATAGCAGAAGAAAAAGGAAACGTCCCGACTCAGCGTCCCTTTGCTCAAGGTCGATGTTTGCGAGGCGTGGAAGATGCTAGAGGTGCGTCACCAAGTGGTACCTGGACGAAGGCGAAATGTTAGTGGGGAAAGCGGTGTAGCTTCCGCGGGGCAACCAGAGAGGGAGGAGCTGTGGCTCTAATGCTACCAAGCCACAGACAGCTCTCGAGGCTCAAGCTTCGCACGTGAACCTCCCCAAGTTTCCCCGTCATCGCTCATCGCCCCACCTGAAGACACAGGAGACGTCAGGCCTGGCGACGCCTCACTAACAACTGCGCCTCACCTCGCCGAAGCTCCAACCTCCAACGTCAACGTCGACCGACCCCGCCGAGCTCCGTGTCCACCGTCGACATCTACATTCGTGCTATTTCTAGTTAATCGAGGACGTCTGAGGACGTGTTTGCTGCCATGGTACATGCTCAATCATATATCACGATCCAGACCGCAAGCTGACAGCTATCCCCCGCTTAGTCTCAATCCCTCCGACCCTACCTGCAATGCGTACGCAGCAGCTTGACCGCCGCGCTCACACTCTCCAACTTTGCTTCCCAGACCGCCGAGCGACACAATGTTCCAGAGATTGAGGCCCAGACGTCCCCCGAGGTCCTGCTGCAGCCCTTGACCATTGCGCGCAACGAGAACGAGCGTGTCTTGATCGAGCCCAGCATCAACTCCGTCCGTATCAGCATCAAGATCAAGCAGGCCGATGAGATCGAGCATATCCTGGTCCATAAGTTTACGAGATTCTTGACGCAACGTGCAGAGTCCTTCTTCATTCTGCGGAGGAAACCTATCAAGGTCGGTTACTGGTCATGCGATACTCAATTGAGTTACCCCTGACTGACATCGTTATAGGGTTATGACATCTCTTTCCTGATAACAAACTTCCACACTGAGGAAATGCTGAAGCACAAACTTGTCGACTTTATTATTCAGTTTATGGAAGAGGTCGACAAGGAGATCTCTGAGATGAAGCTATTTGTGAGTAACTGGACTGTAATCCCAAGCAAGTCCATGCTAACTTGTCTCAGCTGAACGCTCGAGCACGATTCGTGGCCGAGTCTTTCCTTACACCTGTAAGAATGATCCAATCGCCATTGCCATAAGCTATGAGATTACTGACCCTAGCAGTTTGACTAAACCCCTCAGCTGGTTTGAGGCTTGGAGTTTGCTTGGGAGTGTCGGTTGTCGCAATGTTTCTGTGACCAGGCAAAAGGTATCAACCATTCGTGATCGCATTGAGCTGCAGGGCTTCATAGGCGAGCCTCATGCTGTGGTGAGGAAAGAGGTTCAAGACAACGACATTAGACATAAACTTTGCCGACCTTGCCGAATTGAAATGCGTATCTTTCTGGAAACGAAGCCTTAATTGCGTCTCACAACATCATTCTTGGGATAGAGGCCATGGTTCCCAGATTTATGCCAGGATTAGTACGTAGGTTCTTTAACCAGAACCCTGCAAGTTGAGGAAGGAGGCATGGCCGTGATTTGCTTCATGGGATCAATGGTTCTTTATGTAAGACATCAACAAGTTGTCTTAACCTTCATCATTTATCAACCACCATTTTTCATAAGCATGGCCTTATTGTTACCATTATCCTTATTCTATCAGTATCAGTTACTGGTCACTGCTGAACTCGATTCTCACAATAGCGAGTGAATCACTGTCAATCACTTGCAAGAAACTGTCCCCAATACCCCCATTTCTATTGTACTCTGCTTTCAGCCTCTTCTCTTCTAGTGCTTTAGACAACTGCCCAGCACTGTCAAGCTAAAGCACTTCTGCACACACCTGCTGTTCTTGGAGTCAATTGCTTGACGCTATTACTGCTTTGTTGCTAAGCAACTTTCACTTGGCCCTCAACAACAATCCAACCACAAGTGCCTATTGCACTACTTCAAGCTTGACAACGCTGATCAGTCAAGTCTGCACCTTTATCTCTTTAAATCAGCCACTGAGCTTCTTCTGCTTTCTCTTTCTGCCTTTTTCCTTTTGCAGTTGGCATTGCTTCTTACCTTTCACCCTCCAACCCTGACCGCTCTTCAACCTTGATACTTTGAGTCGTTCCGCTCTATCAGCACAGATCATCTTGAAAGCCTTTGAGATAACTTTACAAAGGTTTACATTCTTTCCCTTACCTCGTGAGGCAGGAAGCCCTTTCGTCCGTCCATTCTTCAACCTTCAACCATCGACCTTCATCCTTGAAACACCAACCTCACGCTGAGCACTTTCACTCGACAACGCTAACCAGCTAGAAAGCCCAGTACTAGCCTCTAGATACTTTGAAGGTATTTCCTTTTTTTCCTCGCCTGCGCCCTTACGCCCTCCATACCCAAACTCTGCGAACCGCGAACCCCGAAACCCAGACAGTTACGCGCCCGTCTTGAACGCAGCTCTCCGATTGCGCCCTGGCTCCTGTTTCAGTAACCTCTCTAACTTTGCATCGTCTCAATCATCAACGGTGTGTTGCCAATTCGTAAGTACTTTATCACTTGCCTTCTCCGAAAGCTGCCGGCATTATAAACACCTGCAAACACCCTTGCCTCGTCCTTCTCACCAACTTTTGCCTGCATTTTACCTTACGCCCGACTCTGACATGCCCTCCAAACAATAAGGCTTGGGGTTTAGGAAGCTCAAGGATCACGTGCACTCCATGGGCGCAACCATCGTCTGAAGCGCTTGCAAACACTCCCTCTTCATTCTTCAACTGAACTTGCACCTGCACCTTATTATTGGGGTCATACACTAACAGTGAACTTCAAGAAAAGTTTCTATAATCACGCGTGATCTCATTGTTCTACCATAAAACTCCTCAACACTCCCCTGATCTCTTTCTCTTTTCTCTTTCATTTTACCAATGACTTAGGGTGCCTAGGCTTCTACCATCTTCTTTCATCTTCACCTTGTCTCCAAGTCAAGCGACTTATTGTAGGCACTCAGCTCAGAAACACAGCTGTCTTTCCCAAATTGTCCATCGCCGTACCAGAACTACATTGGCACAAAGTTTCGACTGGTAAGTTTTTCCCGCATCCCGACCCAATACCTCCCAACAAGGGATCTCTCTCTAGAGTACTGCAGTTCAGTATCTATTCGTTGAACGATGTTTTGGTCAACGCCGTTGATTTCCTGACTGACAACTCCTTCAAGTCAGACCAAATCCGATCATCTCTGGGCTAACCAGATCGTTCTGTGCTCCCGATGGCTCAAGGAGACTCCGCGGCCCAACGCTCTGGCCCGCCAGTTTCCAATCCTCGGTTCAACGCACCATCCTTTCATCCACAGCCTCGTCGCCCCCAAGGTTCAGACGGCGGACACCAAACCGAGGCTGCTTCACATGTAGTATCCAACGCGAATTCTTGGGTCCCATCAGCCCAACAAGCTCTTCAAAATGCCCTTCAGGTAAGTGCCAGAGACTCCCACTAATATGGCCTCTCAACCACACACTAACTCTGCGGCAGGCTAGCGGATATGCTGGTGCCCAGCCTGACATGAACATGGTAGCGGTGCTTCCTGCACAGTACGCTGGCTTTTCTGGACCTCCCACGGCACCGCCCAACAGCCCCTCGGACGGTGCTGCTTATGCACTCTACCCAGTCATGTCATACGCCCCTGACGCTGTGGCCCCTTAGATGGGAGGCCACATCCAAGGCAATGGTATGAGCATGGTCGCTGAGACAGTCAGCGGTACAACCGATGGCATGGTCAACAATGCTGCTATTTCAACATCTGGGCATTTTCCCTACATCATGGCTAGTGGTGCTCCCCCTTCGTTCAACAATAGCCCCGAGCATGTTATCGTAAATGGATCGGCGAATGCTGCTACAACAAACGAGGCTTCTCGAGGCAATCACCTCGCAAACAGCAACACTGGGGATGGTGGTTCAGGGATTGGCAATCGTGTTCCTCATGGCACGCAGCTTTTTGTAAGTGTTAACTTGTCCTGTTTGACGTTATGTTGAGATACATGAAGTCTCAAGGCAAATCTACTTCAAACCCCATCCTAACCTTTACAATCCTAGGTTACTCAGCACACTCAGACCGGCAACTTTGGCAGTGGAGGACAGGCTGACTTCATGTCTCCCCCACATGGTCACTCATCGACATCTCAGCCGGGCAGCCAACATTCTGCTCGCTCCCGCCCTGCTACTAGTGGCCAGCAGTTCTACACGCCTATCGAGGTCTCCCAGACCAATGCTTACAACCCCAGCTTGCCTCAGAGTGTTTCATACAATTCGGGTCTTTCTCTTGCGAGCCCCAGTCACACTCCGCACCACTACAGCGGACATCGCATGAGTGCTTCGCAGTCTACCCCCAACTCGGGACCTAACCAACATCTGACAGAGCCGCGAAATTACGCACCACGATCATCCACCCATGGTATCAACAGCTTACCTCCTCCTAAATTCGACTTGGGTCTGCAGGCTATTCCTATGACACAGGAATCCACCCCCCAGGACCCCTTTGGTAGTCCTGAACGTGCTGAGCCTACTGCGTTGATTCCATTCCCAAATCTGCCCCCGCCTGCTGTACAGCAGGC
>JAAVUA010000204.1:0-72998 GCA_014898875.1 Fusarium miscanthi
AGAAAAGGAAAGCTGGGACGCAAAGATACAGATCGGTTTGACTATCTTCTGGGAAACAAGGTTGCAAGGGAAGCACAGGTTGCTGCGGAACGGGCTGCAAAGGAAGCCGAAGAGCAAGCACTTCAAGAAGCCGAAGAAGCTGCAGCAGCCGCAGTAGCCGCCGCTGCCGAGGCTGAAGAGATAACCGCAAGAGAGGCTGCTGAAGCCGAAGCTGCGGCAGTTGCTGACGCTGAGGACGAAGAACTAGCCATGTTAGCAGCCAAGAAGGTCAAGAAGGGTAAACTAGGACGCAAGGATACAGAGCGTTTTGAGCAGTTGTCTTCGAATGCAGCGAAACGAGCCGAGAAACAAGCGGCCCTTGAGGTTGAGATTGCTGCCGAGGAAGCTCCGGCCGTAGAAGAGCTACATGGCGAAGAAGAGCTTGACGAACCAACCCCGGAACCCGAAGAGACTGTTGAAGAAGCCCCCGGTTCCCCGGTTCCCGAAATTGACGACGAAGCTGCTGCCGAGGCCGCTGCCATAGCCGCAGAAGAAGAAGCAGAGCTTGCTTCTCTTGAAGCTAAGAAGACACGGAAAGGAAGGCTTGGAAACAAGGATACTCAGAGGTTCACACTTTTAACTGAAAATATTTCAAGGCGCGCTGAAGAGCAGGCAGTAAAGGATGCCGCCGCCGCCGCTCAAGCTTTGGCCCAGACTACCCCAGAGGATGTTGCTGAAGAAGAAGATATTACTGGCCAGGAAGATGCTGAAGCTGCCGCTATCGAAGCTGAAGCTGCCGCTATAGCTGCTACTATTGCTGCTGAAGAAGAAGAGGAGCTTGCTATCCTTACTCTTAAAAAGGCGCGAAAGGGCAAACTTGGCAGAAAGGATACAGAACGCTTTGATTTGTTAATGCAAAATGCAGCTATACGCGCGGAAGAACGAGCCACTATGGAAGCCGAACCTGAGGGCCAGGCCGAAGAGATACCTGAAGAGGTTGACGATATTCCTGAACCGGAGCCTGAGGAGAACCCTGATGCAGAAGAAGCAGCCGCACAAGAGGCAGCCGAAGCCGAAGCCGAAGCCGAAGCTAGAGCCATTGCAGCAGAGGAAGAGGCAGAACTTGCAGCGCTAAACAAGAAGAAAGCAAGGAAGGGTAAACTGGGCCGTTCTGATACTGAGCGGTTTAATATCCTCGTCGACAATGCTGCCAAGCGTGCCGAAGCTCAGGCAGCTAAGGAAGCAGAAGAGGACTTAGGAGACGTACCCCGAGCTGAGGAGGAGGAAGACGATGAATTTGTTGATGCTGAAGACGGCGAGGAAGACGAGTTGGCTGAGGAGGTAGAACTTGAAGCCGAGGAACTTGCTGAGCCTGAGCCCGAGGAAGATGAAACGGCTATAGCTGAAGCTATGTTAGCTGAGGCAGCGGCACAAGCTGCCGTCATGGCAGAAGAAGAGGCTGAGTTGGCTGCGTTGACGAAGAAGAGGCTTAAGAAAGGAAAACTAGGCCGCAAAGATACTGAAAGATTTCAAGCCTTAACAGAGAATTCTGCTAAGCGCGCCGAGGAGGCGGCAATCCGAGATACAGAAGAAGCGGCTGCAGAGGTCGAAGCAGAGCTTGGTGAACCCGAACCCGAACCCGAACGAGAACCAGAGTCTGAAGCTGAGCCTGAAGATGACGACCTGAAGGAGGCTAAACAAGCGGCAATCGCCGAGGAAGAGGCAGAATTGGCAGCTTTAATGAAAAAGAAGGCAAAGAAGGGGAAACTTGGTCGGAAGGATACTGAGAGATTTATCGTCTTATCGGAAAATGCTACCCGCCGTGAACAGGAGCGAGCTGCTGTTGAGGTCGAGACTGAAGCCGTTCAGGAGGAGCCCGATGTCAAAGGTGTGGAAGAGACTAGAGGAGAGCACGGTGAAGAAGGAGGAGAGGATCAGGAGCAGGAGCAGGAGCCTGAGCCTTCTGAAGGGCAAGACGAAGAAGTTTCAGCTCGAGAAGCTGAAGAGGCAGCTATTGCGAGGGAAGAGGAAGACGAGCTCGAAGCCCTTACAGCCAAGAAAGCAAGAAAGGGCAGATTAGGCAGAAAAGATACTGAACGCTTTGCCATCTTAGAGGAGAACACAGCAAGGCGCGCAGAAGAACGTGCTGCCGCTAGGGCTACTACAGCCAACCCACCCGAGGAAGATGGTGAAGGGGCTGAAGGGGGTGAAGAGGAGGAGGAGCCTGAGGAGGAGGAGGAGGAGGAGGAGCCTGAGGGAGACGATGAAGATAAAGCTGATGAAGAAGAGTTGGGGATTCAAGGAACAGAGGAGGCAGCAGCTCGGGAAGCAGAGGAGGCAGCTATCGCCGAAGAGGAGGATGAGCTCGAGGCCCTTCAAGCTAAGAAGTCAAGAAAGGGCAGACTAGGCAGAAAAGACACCGAGCGGCTTCGAGTCTTGGAGGATAATGCAGCCAAACGCGCCGAAGAACGTGCTGCTAAAGAAGCAGCAGCTATCGACGACGAAAATCTTGGAGCTGATGATGCTGAAGAGGAGGAGGAAGAGGAAGAGGAGGAGGAGGAGGAAGAAGAAGAAGAAGAAGAAGGTGAGGCGGACGAGGATATCGATAATGACGAAGAGGGCAAGGGGGGCGATGATGTTGACGCTGAGGAGGCAGCAGCGGCAGCAGCAGCAGCGAGAGAAGCCGAGGAGGCAGCAGCTAGAGAGGCGGCAGAAGCCACAGCTCGTGAGGTGGTCGCGAAAGAACTAGAGGAGCTCGACTCCCTCCATTTCAAGAAAGTAAGAAAAGGTAGGCTCGGCAGAAAGGATACCGAACGACTCAGAGTCCTAGAGGAGAATGCCGCCCAGCGCGCTGCAGAGCTTGCGGCCAAAGAAGAGGCCGCCGCCGCAGCAGCAGAAGAAGATGAGGAAGAGGATGTAGTCGAATTCGGCAACCCCCTTGAAGAAGAGAAGTCGGACATTGACGCCGAGGGCGATGAGGAAAAAGAAGCGGGCGCCGAAGACACTGCGGATAAAGAATCGAGTGACGTCGAAAATGAAGCTGCTGTAGGCGAAGACGAAGAAGAAGAACCCGAGGCACTGCCAAAGGACCAAGTCCCCGAAGCCCCTGCAGATGATGAAATTGTCGAGGTCATCGATCTGTCGCCAAAGAAAGAAAGGAAGAGTAGGAAGAGCAAATCCCGTCGCGATGCTCCTCCACCCCCTCCAGTTCCAGATCCTCCATTGACGCCACCACCCGAGGCGAAGCAATCTCGAAGGCCCAAAATTCACCGCGAAGGAACCTCGTTTGGTCGATGGGCCGCGACACCACACGAAGAGAGGGATGAGCCTCAAGAGAAGTCAAGTAGACATAGACGGCGAGAGGAAAAGACGTCGTCTAAGGGTTCCTCGTCTGACAAAGTCGAGAAGACTCCATCACGATCTCGTGGTACTGCCTTGTTCGGCAAACCACCACTCACTCGTTCCGCTACTATACGCGAGAAGAAGGATGGCATCAGCAGCAAACGTCGCCACCCTACCAGTGCTCGAGGACTTGCGTCGCCTCCTCCTGAGGATATGCCAATGGGTGAGGATGAATTAAGCAATCGCCGCAAGTCGCGTAAACCTCGATCACGCGAAGATGAAGATGCAATGATGTCCGGCGCTGCTCCTGTGCCTGATAGGTATGAACGACGTCGCTCACATAAACCACGGTCGCATGAGGACGATGATTTGGTTATGGTAGATCCTGACCTCGCGCCCGATAGACGCGAGCGCCGCCGGTCTCACAAACCACGATCTCGTGAAGAGGAAGAAGTTGCCGTGGTCGATACCGAACGTCGTCGGCGAGCCAGGAGATCGAGAGATGAAGAACCCGTGATGGTGGAGCCTGACGTTCCTTTTGACGCACCGCCACGAAGTTCCAAGAAGTCCTCAGGCTTTGCTGGCCTCTTCAGTGGTTTGCGAACGCCCAAGACTGAACGACCTGACCCTCTGCGACGTCGCAGTACCTATGCGACAACTGACGATGAAGCCTTGCGCAGTGCCAGAATGGATGGTGATGCAGTATTAGTAGATGCTGACCGCGAAGCAAGACGAGCTGCACGCAGGGCCAAGAGGGCTGCTGAAGGCGGCCCTGACCCTGAGGAAGCAGCGCGTCGAGCTCGAGATGAAACACGCCGTGAACGACGTCGACAGCGTGAGGAAGAAGCCGATCCTCTAAGACAAGATAAAGAGGCCCGCCGTGCTGAACGCAGACGACAGCGTGATGAAGATGCAAGGCGAGTTCAGGAGGAGCGACACGCGCAAGAAGAACAACAACGACTGCAAGAGGAAAAGGAGGCCCAAAGAGCTGAACGTCGGCGCTTGCGTAGAGAACAGGAAGCAGCTGCTGCCGCAGAACAAGCCGAAGATGAAGAGGCTCGTCGAGCTGCCAAACGTGAACGCCGCCGCCGCGACACAAAGCGAGCTGCTCGAGGCGCAGAAGAGGAGGAAGGTCGTCAGCGACGAAGCCAGCAATCTGCAGACGAATATAATCAGCGGAGATCCCATCGTCGCGAAGAGAGACCACAGGCTCCAGCTTGGCCTCATTCTGGAACTTCATCATGGGTCAAGGAACATTCTGACGCACCCCCTCCTCCTGACCTCGGTGACGGGGGTGAAGCAAATGGTGGACAGACTGAGGACGAGATGGCGAGACGTGAAGCTCGTCGAGCTCATCGATCGAAATATGAGGAAGAGCCGACAGAAGAGGCCGAGGATCGGCGAAGGCGACGAGCAAGGCGAGATGATCGTGAGCGCGGTGGTCGAGATAAAGAACGCCACCGAGATAGACGCTCGGAAGGTAGTGATGAGCGACACCACAGCCGCCGAGCGTCAACCTTTATGGATGCAACAGCAACACCTCGCACAAGTTGGTGGAAGAAGATCGCTGGATGAGGAGTGATCGGATGATGGATGAACGAACAAACAAACGAACGAACGATACATGAGAGTCTATTTCAAGCGAGCGTGTTTGCCAATGTTATTTGAATGTTTGTCGCTACTTGATGCATATAGGTGTGGTGCTCTTGTTTTTGGTAACCACGTTCTATGCCAACATGACACCAACATGGATATGATCGGTGTTTAGGTTTGGCTTGGCATTATCAGCTCATGGCATATCTGGGAAGGGTGCTTTGGGGATGTTCTAGCATTGGTTATTGGATCTTGATTGGTATGGAATTTGAAGTCTGAAAGTATGTACTTGGACTGTATAAGGTATGCTGGATATAGCGAATTATTGTACTTCATGTATACCCAGGAAACAAAGCAGGATGTCAACTCAATAAATGATTTTTTTCGGTTTAGAATGCATTCGTTATCAAAGCTGGATATCTTGATGCGCGACCTTCCGGGTTGTTAAAGGTCTCCTTGTGTTGATTCTAACAAGTCACATTGCTGTCACTACCTCGAGGGAAAGGGCACCTTTTCCACCTTACCTACAGGTAGTTAATTGCCAAATTTGGCCATCTTCCAGGCTGGACCAACGCCACTTCTAACTGATGGAAGTACACAAGTTGGGGCAATTCAATCCAATTTACATCATAATTGAATCGAATTCCTCAGGTAAGTTCTTCACGCAATGATAGAGGTAATTCCAATATAGCCTGTCCCTTGTCCAAATCATCCTGGAGCATCCTCCCTCCCTGGTCTGGAGCTCCATGTCTCACTCCACTTACCGCCCACTAACATTAGTACATGCCACTCCCAAGTTGCGCTGACGACACCTCAACCTCGAAGCCAACGTTTCCCTGCAAACTACCACCACCGAACTACAATTACACACCTACATTGCAGCTGCAGTACAACCCGGTCAACTCGAGCGCCTCTCCCAGGCGCTACATCTACTTCTTCTGCAGCTCATCGATGAGGTGACCACCAGCGACCACGTCAATCTGTTGACGACCGACAACGACGAGCTGTGACCCAACAACTCGGGCGCTCTCGTCACTCGACCATGACTGCGCCAGGCAAAGGGTCACGATGGGGAGCGTTCCTCTCGTCGGCCTTTGAAGGCGTCGAGAACCGTCTCGACAACTTACTTGATGAAGACCAACAGGCGGCACAAGGATATGAGCAGCAGCAGGGAATGAAGGCCGCACCCGCGCCCTCGCCTTCACCAAGCCCTAAACCCACTGCATCTGGTAAGCCTCTCTTTTCTCTTAAGCCGTGTTCTGGTGCGGGAAGAACCGTCGTATGCTGATTCGTTGTTCTTTATAGCTGTCGCTCCGAAGCCTAACCGTGCCAACGATCGTCTACAAGCCAGGTTGGCCAAGGCTATGGCCTCGCGAACCTCACAATCGTCGCCTCGCAGCTCCATCGATACTTCTCGTAGTTCGGTTGACAAGGAGCGCCCTGCTAGCACTGAACCCGTTGTGACGAGACAAAGCATCGAAGTATCAGAAGTTAAACCAACTGAACCCACCAACCAAGTCGCCAAGTCAACCTCCTTTGACAGCCCAGCCTCCGCCCCCGCAGATGAACAACCAGCGACATCTGAAGGGCGCGATAGTAGGGAGATTAGTGAACAAGACTTCAAGCATGATTTCCCCACCCCGATTATCGTTGAGCCACCTTCTGAGGCCGAACCTCGAAGTGCACCAGAACAAGAAGTTATGGACAAATTCGATATCCAACTAAATCCCAGCAGCCCAATACCGAGTACCAGGCATCCTGTAGAGGCACCACAGATCGTAGATGGTCCAGTTGAAGAGTCACAGAAAGACCAGGACGCCACCCAAACTCACACACCTCGTTCAGGGGAGATTCAGGAGTACATTGAGCAAATCGACTCACTACAAGCCAAACTGCAGTTTCTATCTAAAAATGCAGCGAATACAGCTAGACAGGCTGCAAGTTCTGCTGAAGCGGGTAGTGTAGAGCGCAAATTGGCCGAAAGGGATGAGAAGATCGCTCTGCTAATGGAGGAAGGACGAAAGCTTTCGACTTCAGAGCAAAAGTTCCGAACAACCGTTCGCAAACTGCGCACCCAGATTATAGACAATGAGAAACAGGCTAATGAGCTCAAAAAAGGCAAAGAAAAAGCTCTGGC
The DNA here is from genome assembly GCA_014898875.1 of Fusarium miscanthi. NCBI lineage: Eukaryota > Fungi > Ascomycota > Sordariomycetes > Hypocreales > Nectriaceae > Fusarium > Fusarium miscanthi. The sequence goes on from JAAVUA010000204.1 coordinate 7,052, forward strand.
CGAGGTGGAATCCCTACGTAGTCGATTCAACAGCAAGGAAGAGCAAGAGAAGAGAAACGAGGAAGTGCGAAAAGTGAGCGCTACGCTCCAGAAGGAAATCGACGCCCTGAAGAAAGACAAAGCTATCAAGGAGGAGGCCTATCGGCGTCTGGAGCAAGAATCCAAGGTCAAGGCTGAGCAAATACAAGCCGCCCACACTGAGGCATTGAAAAAGGCGCTAGATGTTGAGAGGAAAAAACAGCAGGAACTTGACCATACTATCGCATCACTGCAGTCAGAAAAGGAGGTATTGGTTGACAAATTGCGCCTGACTGAGGTTGAGTGGCAGGAGAAGCTAGACCGAGCATTAGAGCGTGGTCGGAATACTGAAGAAGAGTTGAAACTTGAGCTGAGAGCGGCTGAAGGCAAACTCGAGGCAATGAGAGTGACGGCCGAGGAGGCTTCTGCAGGATCAGGTGGTGACATCAAGTTGATACGACATATTGAAACTCTCCAATCGCAGTATGCATCAGCCAGCGAAAACTGGCAAGGTATAGAAACCTCACTTCTGACTAAGGCTGCCAGCCTTGAAAAGGAGAGGGACGAAGCGCAACGGCGAGAGTCAGAAATGCGGAAGAAGGCTCGTGACGCGGTAAATTACATGTTCTCGAAAGTAAAGGTGGGGGGAAGATGGCTGACACCTTCACAGGCAACTCGGTACAAGCGACTCGAGGATGAGTTTCAGGACGTTAGTCCAGCTCTCACAGTCGCTCGGCAGGAGCTCGAGACATGTCGTGAAGAGCTTGCTGCCCTCAGAATCCAACACAAGAGCGTGGAGACGGCCCTTGAACAGTCACGCAACGAGCTCGAGAAGCAACAGCGAGCGGCGAGTAGGGAGTTGTCGGCTGAGGCCGAACGAAGGCAATGGGCTGACGATGTTTCTACAAGCACACCCAAGTCTCAGAGCAGACCCGATTCCCCATTGCTATCTGTTGCCCGAACTTTTAGCTCAGACTTTATCGGACTTCCTGTACCAGCAAGACAGCCTCGTCGAGTTCCCACACCGGGAAGCCAAACCGACAGCGCCGGCGATGGCTTCTTCTTCGGCAGAAGAATGTCCAGTCAACCTCCTCGCCCTAGTGCTTTGTCCACAGCCGGTCATGCAATACCTCCTCCACCCCCTTTCTCACCCTTTGAGCCACCTACCGAGTCACCGCGCGCCGCATCACCGCCGCCAGATCGTGATGATGGTCTAGATGACGGCGACCCATCATCTCCCCGCAATGTTGCGCAAGACATGATTTCGGTATCGACAGTTGGGGCTGGTCCTTCCGTTCAGCTCGTCGAGAGAATGAGCGCGGCAATCCGACGACTGGAAGCCGAGAAGGTGGCCGCCAAAGAAGAAATGGCTCGTGTATGTAGCCAGCGAGACGAAGCGCGATCTGATATTGTGAACCTCATGACGGAGCTGGAAACACAAAAAGCCGCTTCAGCAAGAGTAACAGAGTTAGAAGCAGAAGTAGAGAATATCAACTCGCGATACCAGACAACATTGGAGATGCTGGGCGAGAAGAGCGAGCTCGTTGAGGAGCTCAAGGCTGACGTCCAGGACGTCAAGGACATGTATCGCGAGTTGGTGGAACGGACCGTGATGAAGTAAGGAAAGGGAAGAACTTGTTTCTATTTCACTTCGTTATCTTCTGCCTTGTTTTCGTTGCTTTCTCGTGTTCGCATCTTAGACTCGGGAAAAGTCATGATGTCTTGCACTCCTTTTACTTTCTTCTAGCATGTATTCCCAGCTATCCAGGCAACTCGATACCCTCGCGCTCTGCGCCTTGTAAAACATATCGGCGTACCTGTTCACAAAGAGACAGAGTTAGATGGGAGTTCATAGAGGGGTGCGAAGAGAAGAGAGCAAGAACTCCATTTTCGTTGTGCTTTAGAGATATACATACTTCGTTATCTGGTGCCAGATCAAGTGCTAGCTCATCCGCGCTGTTCTTTAGGGTGAAATCAGCACCTTCTTTGAGAAGGGCAACAGCAGTGTCTCCTGGAGAACACGGGTTAGTGGCTTTTTGACGCCGGTGGCAAAGAGAGTCCTTTTACCGTGCCCCTCTGCAATTGCGTGATGAAGGGGAGTGAACCCCTCGTTATCAGCAGGGTTTAGTGGACTTCTGTTTTTGAGAAGCAGAGTCACCATAGGTACAGAACCGACAGCAGCAGCGCGATGTATGGGATACTGGCCCCTACGATCGCGTAGTCGGGTCGATGCGCCGTTGTCAATAAGAAAACGGGCAATATCGAGGTTCTTCTTGGAGGCGACAAAGTGAAGGGCAGTCTATATGCTGAGCTTAGATGGTTCTTGATTCAGATATAGCGATTGAAGCGTTACCTGTCCAGCAGAGTCTTCGAGGTCCGGTGAGTATATTTAGAGCGATAGACGGAGAGCAAGACTTACTCTTGAGGTTCACGTCCGCGTCTTTGGACATGATAAGTTTGACAACGGCTTCACCCTCTGGAACACTAGCTGAGATCATCAAAGGAGACCACCCGCTTTCATCCTAGAATGTGTTGGCTATTGGTCTGGAGGTGGAGGAAGACTTTCAGTGAGAAGTCGTTGCTCACCTGGACATCAGCATCGAAACTGCGTTGGTTGGCTAACAACTGAACGATGTCCAAGTTGTTAGAAGAAGCTGCCCAGTGTATAGGATACCGGCCATCGTTATCCCTTCGTTGCGACAATTTTGGGTCTGACTGCCCAAGACATTAACGTCTGATATATATAATTATAGAGCTGATTGCTAACCTTGAGAAGCCCCTCAAAAACAGTTACTATATTTGCAGATTAGTGGTGATCCCGGCCATGGAGTTGAATAATTCAATAGGCGTACCTCGCCCCTCACGAGCAGCGGCATGAAGAGGGAACTTATCCTCGTTATCCATACTGCTCACGAGGAAATCCAAGCGGATAAGAAAATCAATGTTGCTAATAAACTCCCGTCGGGATGGAAGATGTCAAACAGTTGCTGCTTGTTAGTGTGACGACCAGCTGTACGGATAGGTAGCTGATCTTACGTAGATCCCTGCCAGAGCAGAAGAGAGCTAGGTACCTCGTAGGAAGTCAGGGGACTGAGTGGAGACCAATGTACCTGAACCTCGTTGCCACATATATGTGGCGCCATGGTATAGAAACATCTGGCGCCACACGCGGCTGCCAGCCTTTACACGCTTCCGTCGCAAAAGATATCCCAGATTATCATCATCAACATCCCCAGCCAGCGGTCATCCAGGTACTTTTGAGTCGCAAACACAACCACACATACATCATGGAGACGCCAGAAGTTTCTCAAGATACTCTTCGGCTCAATGCCCTCGCTACACAAAATGCGAACGTCTCGAGAACAGTCTACGCCTATGCACCCGAGCGATCGGCCACAAAACGCCAGAAGCTAGACGACGCGTCCGAGGACCCTATCATCAAGAGACGGTTTCGTAACGAATACTCGGATGTCGAGACTTTACCGCCATCAATCACTGCGAAGCTTCCAACGAAACAGCCTGGGAAGAAGGCTTCCAAGGCTGGTGTGCCCGGTCGCCCAGCCATGAAACTCCTTGAGGGTGCGCCTGGTTCAAGCAAGGCATCTACTCCCGCTGCCAGAGACGAAAGTGCACCGCAGAACATGAGTCTCACAACAAGAGGAGTGCAAGGCCTTCAGCAGCAGAAGCCAGAATGGCACGCGCCATGGAAGTTAATGAGGGTCATCTCTGGTCATCTCGGCTGGGTGCGTAGTCTGGCTGTTGAACCTGGCAATAAATGGTTTGCAAGCGGCGCAGGAGATCGAACCATCAAGATTTGGGACTTGGCCACGGGCTCGCTGAGGTTGACTCTTACTGGACATATCAGTACCGTACGCGGCCTTGCGGTATCCCCTCGTCATCCCTATCTCTTCTCTTGTGGCGAAGATAAGATGGTCAAGTGCTGGGATCTCGAGACTAATAAAGTTATCCGTCACTACCACGGACATCTCAGTGGTGTCTATACTCTTGCCCTACATCCTACCCTCGATGTTCTGGTCACTGGTGGCCGTGATGGCGTTGCCCGTGTCTGGGATATGCGGACCAGAAGTAACATTCACGTCCTGTCTGGCCACACCCAGACGGTTTCCGATCTCGTTTGTCAAGAGGCTGACCCTCAAGTTATCACCGGATCTTTGGACTCGACAGTGCGACTCTGGGATCTCGCAGCTGGCAAGACCATGGGTGTACTAACTCATCACAAGAAGGGTGTTCGTGCTCTAGCAACACATCCTTCAGAGTTCACATTTGCCAGTGGTAGCACAGGGAGTGTCAAGCAATGGAAGTGCCCTGAAGGTGCTTTTATGCAGAACTTCGAGGGCCACAATGCTATTATTAACACGATGAGTGTTAATGAGCAAAATGTCTTCTTTACAGGAGGTAAGTGATACGATTCAATCTTCCTCGACACATGTGTCTAATTTGAGCTGTAGGTGATAATGGCTCCATGAGCTTTTGGGATTGGAAGACTGGCCATCGATTCCAATCTCTTGACACCACAGCCCAACCCGGCTCTCTTGATGCTGAGGCAGGTATTATGAGTTCAACGTTTGATCGCTCTGGCCTGCGTCTGATCTGTGGTGAAGCTGATAAAACAAGTAAGTCTCAATCTCTCATTGGCATGCTCGTCTTTGCCTTGCTAATGCATCTATTCATAGTCAAAATCTGGAAGCAAGATGAAACAGCAACAGAAGAGTCGCACCCTCTCGAATGGAAGCCAACACTGGCCCGACGAAAGTTTTAAAGGAGCAGTTAGAGGGTATGTTTTTGTTATTAAGGATGAATTGTCACAGGACGCCATTCGGGGTCTATACTACAACTGTCATACACCGATACCCAAAGCCTTAAGGTCCCCGTCATCACGGAGGGCCATTTTAACTTCATCGTCTGCAATAGAAAGACAGAGCTTACTGGACCTTTCTGCGCGTTGGGCTTCAAGGTTGATCAGGCCGGCCGCTACTAATTCGAGCGCCGCTGTGTGAATGTGACCGGGTCTAGTCATTGGGCGCTGACTTCCCATCGGCGTTCCTTTTAGGCCATTGTTGAGGACTGCTGCTACGCCTGGAAGTGCTGCTGGAGCTCGAAGGCAGGCACGGTGTATCTCATCAAGGGTGTCCCCCAAGGTTGTCTCGGCAAGACCTGTTCTTCGAATACGCAGCAAAAGAGCTGCCATGACAAGCTTGGACATCAAAGGCAGGCTTCGAAGGTGCTGTTGAATGGGATTAGTGGTTGCCTCGTTGATGGCCTTCTTGATTGTCGCAATAGTAACACGACCTGGACCTTTGGGTTGCGTTTGACTGTCTCGCTTGCTTGGAGTTGCGGGGTCACTAGGAGCATCAGCCTCGGCGAGCTCTACAGCTCGGCGGCAGATGTCAAGGGCTCTTCGGGCGTCACCACTGACTGCGGCTACCTTTCGACTGGCGAACTGTATAGCGTCAGGATCTACAATATTCCCAGGGACTCCTTCTAGTCGTGACTGAATGATCTTCATCAGTTGTTCGTGATTGTAACCAGGGAACGTGATACGCGTTAGACCTAAAGCTTTTAGTTAATATCCCAGCAATGGGTCTGATTGAGATAATACCTAGTCGACTGCTGATCTTGTTGCTGAGAGTTCTCTCGGGAAGATCCATAGTGTTTGCAACTGCAAGTACAATAAGACGACTATGTCGCAAAGTCGGCCAGTTGAAGAAGTTGTACATGACGGCCTGATTCTTGGTGACTAGTTGGTCAAGCTCATCCATAAGGACAACACAAGGAATTCGGCGAGGACTGGGATTACTGAACTCTCTTTCCAGATGATCAAGAGCCTGCGCTGGACTCGCTCTCTCCCCTTTAAGGGCTTCCCAGAGAAGAGTATAGGATTGGTGAGGGTCCGTGATTTTCATACCATTGATCTCCACGAATATGAAATCGTCCAGCTCATCAGAGCCTACAGCTTCTTCAAGCCTGGAGACGACCTCGCGGACCGTCGCTGTTTTTCCTGTTCCAGGTGTTCCAGAAATGTAAATACAGTTACCTGTGCCATCCGAAATAGCTGCTTCGAGATGAGAATAAACTAAAGAAAATTCTCCTTCCCGACAAGGAAGACTGGTTGGGACCGACGAGACATGCAAGCGAGATCGTGCTATCTGGAAAGGTGAAGATTCAACTTGACTAGGCGACAGTTTGCGTGTGGCCAAAGGTGTAAACTCGAGTCTCTTGCTTGCACTCCTACAAGTAATTGTTAATAAATAACGCCAGGGCGAGCAGCTTTGATCACCAACCTTTTGACACGAGAGCCTGGCGTGGCTTGGCTTCTTCGTGAAGTTGGCGTAGCAGCTACCGAGCCGCGTCCTGTTTTGGTCGGTGTCTGCGGAATTTGAGCAGGATGGTAAGTATCATCAGAAGGTGACGCGCTCCGAGCCTTTCGTCGACGTCGTGTGACTTTTGTACCAGTCTTGACCCTATCCATCAAGGCAAACAAATCATGCTCGCCCCCATATATTTCCTCCCATATAAACTCGTCTGTATACGTAGCAGTGCGGGTATTACAGCCTCGTCGACAGACAAAGACCTTACCGAAGTCTGGATCATTTCGAGGAACCTTACCCTGGGGGTATTTCGCAAGGAACCCATCTTGAGACATGATCTTAGCTTTGCCGTTGATTGATGCCAGGGGGTTGATATCCCATGATGGAGAGATATAGAGTTCATTCTATAAAGTTTTGATTAGTCTACATTCAACAGCCTCAAGGAGTTTCATAGCTGACTGGGTAGTAATCGGATCGTTTCTTGTCCCTGCTCCGGATCTCCTTTTCACTCGAAAACCACATAAAGTTTGCTGCTTTCTCTCCCTCTCCATCGTCTTCAACAAATTCGCAGATCAAGGCGATCCAGGCCTCATTGGAGCCATCGGCTTTGAGCATGACAGTGTCCCCGATTCTACATTCAAAGTGGCCAATCCTCGCCCCGATGATCCTGTCACCTGTTATCCTTCTTCGTTTTCTATCGCTCTGTGTTCCATCGCTTCGTTCGGTCGTTGGGGTAGAGTTGTAGATCCATTGCCATGATGGTTCCGCGTCCGCAAGCTCATCGTCTGATAGACCACGGGGAATTTTAGACAGTTGACGTTTTGCATTTTCTTCTGAGTTGATGGGGGCCATAGTTTGTCGTTATCTGGTGCTAGGTGTTGCCACAACGATTCACGCGTCTTAGGAGACGCGACGGAAGTAAGGAACAATTGGTTGCTATGGGCTATGCATATATCGGGGGACTGTAACCATACTACCTTGAGTACCTACGTAGGTGGGTTGGGAATCTTTAACGCCTACCAGGCACCCTGTTATGGGTACTCTGCCTTGTGGTCGAATTATCATCCCACTTTTGGTGCCTTTGCGCAACAACTTCATATATATAAGTTTGAAGAGAGTTTATAAAAATATATAGTATATCTTACTACACCCTTAATAATACTACTACTAAAACTTTAAATATGCCTTATATTTAAGTTAGTAATATAATAGCATTTCTTAGTTAAATACTTTATTAAATGATAACAAAATAAAAGGCTATAATATGTTGTTAATTAGTTGTTTTATATAGTATCCTTACTTATTTATATATTAACTTGGACACCTCACAGAATTGAAGAGAAGATTTCCCTACCTACTTTACCCTAGTACCTACTATGCATCTACTTACTACCTAGGTAGGTAAGTCTAAAGTAGGTACATTAATCATATACAATTTACTACTACTACGATGATGTAAGGTAGGCAAACACCCGTGAGCCGAAAGCTTTGCAAGTACCATGCATAATGCAGAATAGCAAACGGGAAAGAGCAAACATGCTTTGCCGATGGGCAGTATCAGCTTTGCATTCAAACAAAATGCAATTAAATTGTTTGCCTCATCTCTATCTAGGCAGCCGCCCGGCAGTGATTCACTGTTTCCATGCACCTCTTCTCCTCCCCCCCATTCCGCCTTCACAATTCTTCCCAACACAAGAATCCACCGCGAGTATCCGTCATATCAACATTTCCGGTCTGTATCTCGCGTAAGGATAAATATCGTCTGCTCTTTGCCAGCTCATTCGCCTCCCTTCTCCTTTCTCCCTTCTCCTTTCTACCTTCTCCCTTGAGTAAAGGCGCTGCGCTACGGCATGTATCAGGGCAGCGGGAGAGGAATACCCTCGGGTAGAGGTAACCTCATGCCTCCAACTGCTCCCTCAAGGGCACCAAAGTTTGCGGTGGCGAAAAATGAGAAGCTGAAGACAGCTAAAAACATCTACCAAGGTAGAGAAGAAAAGATACGGCAAGCCGAGGATGCCGAACATCTTGGCCGTCCACCGCCAGGAAAACATCTAGTGCAGGTAAGGGTCCTCTCGAATTCACCTCCAAGTCTATGACAGCGTTTGACGAGACTTAAAGGCAACCCTTGTACTTCCTGGGCAACACTTGCTACCTGTTGCATTAGATGAACCAGCGGCACTCGATGATGTCCGCAGAAAGTATCAGGTCTACATCACGCGGGATGTACCAAATATTCTTGAGATTCACTGCGATTCCATCCATCGCCTTCAGCAGGCGTTTGAAGCGGTGAACTGGAGAATTCGGGACATGCGCCTATCTGACGACAGTTCTCCCACGCGCTTTCTTGTACAGACGCCAACTAAATCGGCCGTCACTGATATGATTCAGTTGAAACTTAAAGCACGCCCATCCTTTCTTTCTAAAACCTCGAATCCTGTCAGTAACGCTTCTTCAATGGATGAACATTTGCCAAGGCTAGCGTCCGACCTGGCGTCCTCAGCAGAAGGCCTCATGGCACTAAATAAGACCATGGGCTTGCGAGTCAATTTCGGGCACGTTATCATTGACAAGAGACCGAGAGGTACTGAAGATGAGATCGCATTCGCCAAATTCACCAGACTTATGAACATGTATCCCAATCATGGAGGAGCCTCGATTGTAACTAGGTGAGCGAGCAATAAACTCAAATTGGATCACTATTTCTGACACGTAATAGACTTGGAAACGCCAACGAGGCGGAGCAACTCTTGCAGTATATCTCACGCCCAGAGGCAGGCATCTGCAAGAACATGAAGGACATGAGGCGAGGCTGTGAGGTGGTTGTAGTGGCCAATGGTCTAAATATCAAGACTGAGGCCGACTACGACCCTCAGCTTATGCAACTAGCAATGGTCCGCGCTACCAGGCCCGAGACCCGGGCACGTTGGAGTTGGACGATTGCTGCTCCTGACATGTACGTCACTTATTCAAAAGTAATCTCTCTTACTCATGTCTTGCACTTACAGGGAACACGATTGGAACATCCGAATGGACGCTTGGGACAAAGTGGACGTTCCAACAGAGTTCAGAGATCTTGCAAAGAGGATATCGGTTGTCTTCAAACCAGATGAGGGCACCATGCTCCCTTTGCCAAAAGTCAACACGGGTAAACTTGCGATCCCCGATGAGCAAATCACTGAAATTCAAGCAAGATCTTGGGCAATAATTCCATTCAACGAATCCCCCTATGTGCTCAAGATCAATATCACCAAGACTCTAAAGGGATCTTGCACGACTGGGGAGCAAAATGTTACTTGGGGGATTGAATTATACGCCCCCCACTGGGAGGAAAGTGTGAACCACTCCAGTGGTGGCCGAAAGGACTGGGGGGAGGGGCTCGAGAATATTTGGGAGGAGGGTGATGATCTCCAATCGAGACTCGGGTGCTTCTTGCGGACCATTATGGAGGTTCAAGCCCTCCTGAACAGAGTGCATGCTGATACTGCATCGTCATAGCAGGTACGCAACAGCGATGCTGTGCCGCCTGGGGGTCACCGTAAGATACCTACTAAACTGGCGTCTCGCTAATCTTCATCGTACCTGGAATGATGAGAGATTTTTTATTCTTTCGTTTAGGCCTGTTGGTCGCCTTGCCCTTGGCCAGCCATGATCTTTTGCCTCAAAACTGTTCGGGGCCATATTAGCCAAGCTCCTAGTAGAGGTTGCGTGCCCGAGAAAAATATACCTTCTTCAATCGTTCGTGCATTTGTCTGCTTCCGTTGGACAATAACCTCGAGGTCTTTCAGGTTATTTCCCAGCTCTTCAACTTTGCTCTCGTAGAACGTTTCGGCCGACTTGAGTTTCTGTTTGGTGGTCAATCAGTGAGCAGTTCCGAGCTTGCCAGGATCAAAAATACTTTTTCAACCAAGAATCCAGTGCCTACATCCACCAATACAGTATCGGCATCTGCGAGCTCCCCGCGAACGTAGAGTGAGTTGGTGAGGGGAACCAGTACAGATTTGGATCCTAAAGCATGTCAGGTGCTGTTCAGAAAGCGAGATTGTGCGCTGAGCAGGGGAGTTGCGTACCTTCGGGAGCAGCCGCGCGACTTTTAACGCATCGGAGGCAGTCTTTGAACTTGTTCTGGGCGGCATGGAGTTGTGCGAACGACGTCGTCAAGTGCTCGAGCTCTTCATCAAGCTGCTTCTTGACTTGGGCAAGCTGCTGGGGCTCTAGCGTATCGAGGTTGACTATAGCGCAAGTAGGGTCAGCAAATGAGTATTCAGAAGGAGTTACTAAGTATATTTACTGGTTTCTTGTCTTCCGGCCATTTTTCTGGTGTATACGGACAGGTAGTAGTTGTCGTGGATTACTTCCTTTGAATGCCCCTCCAGGATCTCGCTTTAGTAAAAAAAGTGACGTGGGGTTGTTGAATTCTACTAACGGGGGTGCTATAGGCACTGTCATTGATTTGCTTGCCCGGACACCTTGCTAGTATCCAACTCCCATACTCAAGGTTAGTAGATACTAGGTGCTGCATTATATATATGTAATTGGTGGCCTTCTCATGCTTTGCCCTATATACCACATTTTCTAATTTAAGAGTCGAATACTTCCTTTCTTTTCCCTTTTAACTTGTCTAATTTTGTCGACCTGTGTTGCTATGAACTGTGCTTTGTTTATTATATATTCGCCTTGAATGCAGTAGTTATGTTATAATAATCCGGGTCCATCCCTTACAGCTGATCCAGCAAATTTGAGATGAACTCGGGCAGAGCCTCAAGCTTTACAGTTTCCTTGATCGAAAGTCGTCTGCATTGAACTTCGCAAGTGCCATTCTCTTTGTAAGATCTTCCCATGATAACCAAGACAGGAAAGCCTACCATATCGGCATCTTTCATCTTCCAGACAAATGATCGCTGGCGATCATCGAGAACAACGTCCAAGCCATTACGCGAATCGTCACCCTCGGCAAGTAAGTCGTAAATTCTCAGGGAGTCTTCGGCTAAGTCTGATGCAGGTATGATTGCAACCTCAAACGGTGCAATGGCCCGGGGCCAATTCAGCCCTTGCTCGTCCGAGAGAATCTCAGCAACTGCACCAAAGATTCTGGAAACACCAACGCCATGACAGCCCATTTGAAGAGGAACACGACTCCCTGGAACTAGTCCCTCTTCTGCAGCTGCTGCCGGAATCCCCGAGCGTGGTATAGTGACACAGGCATCGAGTGGTACTGAGTAGCGAGTTCCAAGTTGGAATGTGTGGCCGCACTCTAAAGCACGATGGATTTTTAACGCGCCCTCTTCACATCGAGGGCAGGCATCGCCATCAGTGATACGTGCCAAATTCAGCCCGCCACCAGAGGCTGTACTGTCAATTGTTGAATACTCAACTTGGTATGGTTGAAGATTTTCGGGCAACAACGGTAACTGATCGCGAACACTTTCAAACGCCGGTACAAGTCTTCCATCAACAACATTGATCACTTTTGTCGTTCCGCTCTCCAACGATGCCCCCCAAAGTGGCAAAGGGTCCTCAATGGTGGCGTCCAGCTCAGGGACAGCTGATTTGACGGCATGAAGATTGAGACCGCTTTCTGCAGAGGGGCCAGGTGATCGAGGATACCAAGCATTGATCAAGGCTTTTCGGTCCTTGGAGATACCTCGCCAAACACGAAAGTGAGACGCCGGAGGGCTCTCCGAACCATCACATGCCGTAGAGGGGGGTCGGAGACCAGCGACTTCATCATTAGCAGTGTAGCCACAAGAGTCACAATTTATCACGGTATCTTCTCCAACAGAACTTGGCAAGTGATACTCATGGCTTAGGTCACCGCCCATATCACCAGAGCTTGCCTCAGCCACTAGGTATGGGAGTTTTAGCTCATCAAAGAAGGCGCGGTATGCTGCAGACACCTGACGGTAGGTCTCCACAGCTTCAAGTGTTGTGAGATCGAAAGTGTAGAGATCCTTCATGAGGAACTCCCGTGAACGTAGAAGACCGTGGCGAGGGCGACGCTCATCTCGGTATTTTCGGGCTGGGAAACGTCAGTAGGTTTAGCGTCAATGTTGAAGATAGAAATGCGAACTGATCTGGTAGAGTCGAATTGGAAGGTCCTTGTATGAATTGACGATTCCGGCGACAAGCATGGTGATCTCCTCCTCATGTGTGGGCGACAATATCAGCGGAGTCTCTTTACGATCTTTGAGTCGAAAAAGCTAAACGAGTCAGCCCATACCGCTTCATCAAAGCTTCAGACTCTTACCTCCGGCGCAACAGATTCAAGACGATCACTCTTTCGCCACAGTTCTTCTGATGAGATAGTTGACAGGGATAATCTTGATGCACCTACGGATAAGGTTTTAATGACATGTGCTAAGTTGCTGGCATCGTACTGACCAACAGAGCGCATATGTTTGTCGATCAACTTTTCTATCTTATCCTGAACACGAAGGCCTAGGGGAAGAAGCTGAAATATTCCAGAGTGAGCCTGCTGATGCATTAACACCCAAGCCATCATTTGGCGACTCGGGTTAATCTACCTACCTGGCGGAGGAATCCACCGCGAACGAGTTTTCCATGGCCAACCAAAATTTAATTAGCTCATGAGAGATTCAACGGAAACAAAATACACTCACACTCATCTTCGTTAGCAGTGATACCTCCGGTTGGCACCCATATTGTCGACAGGGCAGACCGTTGCGAGTCGGCTTTTGCTGGACTTGTGACTGACAAGGCACGCAGCTGCACACCCCAGGGGACCCTTTGGATAAGAGGGCCGCCTATACGGGCGATCCTTGTGCCAATCATGGTTTAAAAAACTGAGACGACAAGTTATTTCAACAAATACACCTTTTATGAGATCAGGTCCTCTTTTTATAGTAATTCAACGGTTCGGAAGACCTCCCGCCCAAATGCTATCATGTTAGTCATCCTGTATTAGCGCCCGTAGGCGCGCTAGACGCCCCGGAAGGTGGAGGTGGGGCATTCGGAAAAATGTGATGCCAAAAAAAAAAGTTGGAGGTCTCTGAGATCCATTTCCATTTAAGAGTTTCCATCTGAGATTTTCAATCAGCAAACCGGCTTTGACAACATGGCGAAGCCTTCTAAGAAAACGAAAGGCAAAGGGCATCGTAGCTCTTCCAAGGACACAAACTTCGACAATAGTGCTCTGGATAACCTGACGTCTACAATCGACAAGAAGCTTGGCAAACGAAAGCAGCCTCCAACCAAGGCTAACAGCGATCAACATCAAAAGAGACAGCGGAATTCCGAGGGCTCATCTGGTGAGAAGAGCAGAAATATCGACGGAAAGACTCTATTGGAAGAGATTAAGGCCCTCGGTGGTGATGAGAGCGACCTGGCGCTTATTCAAGACATCGACTCTGACGACGAAGAGTGCACTCAGGGCCCCAAGGATTCTAGAGCTGTCGATAAGAGCCTTAAGGATGAGCTGGCCGCTTTCTCCAAACAACTTGGATTTACAGAGGTTGAGATGAGCGAAGCCAGCGACCAAGAGGATGAGGGAGAGGACGACGACGACGATGCTGAAGACAACGAAGTTGGGGGGGTTGATGACGGTGATAGTGAAGAAGAACCGGCTGTGGCACTCAAGGAACCCACCCAAAAGAAAGGCAACATGGTAGGCGGAACGATTTCTAGGGTGGATTTTCTGACCGCTAACAGTAAGACAGGCCTTCGAGCCTCGAGCAGACTGGCATGATTCTGAGTTACGCAAACTCCCTGCACCGACTACTGATGAGCCAGCTCCGCCCAGAGCCGCTCTGGATGCTCTGAAACAGCACGCTCAGGCACTGTTGGAGGAGGACGCAACCAAATACAGAACCAGCGTCTTTGCTCAGTCTTCTCACAAATTCTTGTCAACAATTATGACTTCAGGTACACTTAGCGATAAGGTCTCTGCTCTCACTCTCGCCGTTCAAGAGTCTCCGGTTCACAATATCAGGGCCTTTGATGCTCTTATGAGCCTTGCCTCCAAAAAAAGCCGAGGACAGGCCCTTGGTGCCATTGGCGCGCTCGTTGATTTGCTTGGCCCCGGCACATTGCTCCCTGCTGACCGCCGCCTTCGAGCTTTCCACGACCAGCCAGGGCTTGTTGGAACTTTGCAGCGAAATCCTGGAAAACCTTGGGCCACTGGCAACGCGTTGCCTGGCAAGATCACACCCGCCCATCTGATTGCTTGGATTTACGAGGATTGGCTTAAGGCGACTTACTTTCGACTCATTCAACTACTCGAATCCTGGTGCTCAGACGAGATCGAATATTCACGTACCCGAGCTCTCGATTTTGTCTATGGCCTCCTCAAGGAGAAGCCTGAGCAAGAATCCAACCTGCTCAGATTGCTTGTCAATAAATTGGGTGACCGAGACCGCAAGATCTCTTCTCGAGCGTCGTACCTCATTCTCCAGCTACAGAATTCACATCCTGGAATGAAACCTATCATCGTCCGAACTATCGAACAGGACATCCTTCTGCACCCAACTCAGGACCATCGATCAAAGTATTATGCCATCAATACCCTGAATCAGACAATACTTAGCAACAAGGAGCCTTCATTAGCTGAGGCCCTGATGCGAATTTACTTTGACCTTTTCACTATCATTCTGAAGACTGGAAGTCTAGGCATCACTGCACCAACGGACTCGAAACCGGGCAAAGATGACGATAATAAAGGTGACGTTAAACGGAATACTGGACGACGACCTCAAAGGCCGCGAGGCGGTAAGCCAGCAAAGCCCTCAGCTTCTGAGCCTGAGACTGAGGCTGCCGATAAGCTTGTCTCTGCCATCTTGACTGGAGTCAATCGCGCAGCTCCATTCATGGTTGGCAACGATGCTATGTATGTGTGGTTCTGTTTCAACATAATTTTTCGCACACGTAACACTGACACTACAACAGCATGGAATCTCACCTTGACACGCTCTTCAAGATTGCTCACTCAGGCAACTTCAACACTGGAATACAGGCGCTTCTCTTGATCCAACAAATATCTTCGTCAAGAAGTCTTGCAAACGACAGGTTTTATAGGACCTTATACGAGTCCTTACTTGATCCTCGACTGGTGAACTCCTCAAAGCAGGCACTTTACTTGAACCTTCTCCTGCGCGCGCTCAAAAACGATGTTGACAGTCGCCGAGTCAAGGCCTTTGCCAAGCGCATGCTCCAGATTTCTGGTCTTCATCAACCCTCATTTACGTGTGGACTTCTCTATCTTGTCGGACACCTACGCGAGAGTTTCCCCGATCTTTCTACTTTATTGGAAGAACCTGAGGAATCCATTTTCGACGATGAGCCTGCAAATGAGAAGCAACGATACGATGGCCGAAAGAGAGATCCCGAGTATAGCAACGCCAACCGTAGTTGCTTATGGGAGATGGTAAGTTACAGTTTGTTGTCTCAACTCAGTGTCACCATGCTGACTATTTTCAGATTCCTCTTCAGTGTCACTACCACCCGTCGGTTACAGTCTATGCGATGTCGATATTGGAGCGCAATAAGAAGTCACTGAAGCCGGACCTTGACAGCCATTCACTCATTCGCTTCTTGGACAAGTTCGTCTACCGAAACGCCAAGGCCACCGATTCATCCAAGGGTGTGTCCATCATGCAGCCTTTACGGGCTACCAAGGACGCTGGCGACATCTGGCTCGGCAGCCGTGGAGCTGGAGGTGCCGTGTCATCTGTGAACTCATCCGCATTCTGGAAGAAGAAAGCGGAAGATGTCCCTGCGGAGGATATCTTCTTCCACCAGTACTTCCAGCAGGTTGACAAGGAGGGCAAGGAGACTAAGAAGAATGCTCAAGCCGCAGGAAACGTTGAATCTGATGATGAGCAAGAAGATGAAGTTTGGAAGGCACTGGTTTCTACACAACCTGGCGTTGACCCTGATGACGACGGCTCTGATGTGGGCTTCGACCTCGACGACTCGGAAATGGCATCAGACGATGGCTCGCAAGCGTTGTCCTTGGATGGCGAGCTCGGCGAGGATGACGACGACGACGACATGAGTGTGGATATTGAGGGGTCCGATGAGGAGATGGGCGGTGCTTTGATCAGCGAGGATGAGGAGGGATTCGAGGTCAAGGAGGCAGCAAACGGAAAGACGAAGTCGAAGCGCAGAAAACTCAAGGATCTCCCCATGTTCGCCTCAGTGGACGATTACGCCGAGCTCTTGGCCGGAGATGAGGATATGTAGGAGAGCTTATCAACTGTGATGGTATGGCGAAGCTGAATCCATGTTTTAATATTTTGGCGGTACAATACACATGTTGGTGCAGGGGTCAAAAAGGCACATCTGAAAATACGCCCACTGGCAGGTTAGACAATATGCCACATAAAATACATATCTCATTGTTTATCTCAATCAAGTATCAAACCACTCGAGTTCGTCATTCTTGGTGAAAATTGCTCTGTAGGTCTTTCCACCACTTGAATCCTCGCGCTCCTCGGTGTGAATGCTATGGAGTTTGGGAGGTTCATCCCCACCGCCAATGAAGACACGGAAGTGAATGTAAGATGGGCCTGAAGGGTCAGGCAAAGCGGGAATGTGAAGCTTGCCGAACAAATGAATGCCGTAGGCTGATGTAGCGACACGAACAGCTTCGAAGTCGTCGGCGCTGAAACCGACGAGGTCTTGGTCTGAGAGCTGTTCCTATATCTTATCAGCCATGGTAAAACGAGAAATATTCGGTTGAACTTACAGCAGCTGCAAAGTACTCTGGTTCGTGCTCTAAGGGAGGGGGATTTAGCTCTAGATCCGATCAGAGGTAGACTCATATCGGCTCACTATTGTAGTCGTGGCGGAGGTGAACAAGAGTCTTCTTGAGCTCAGGGAGGATTTCCTCAAAGGCTGTAATTGAGTCCTCCTTGGGAGGGTGAATAGGGCCCAGATCGACAGTCTCAGCGGTCGCCTAGATTAAAGAGTTAATATTAAGTTTGCCAGCCAAGTTGGATGGTCTCACCATTGTAAGGGGGGTGCCTAGTCAGTGAGTTCTAAGTAATTTTGAAATGAATAGTAAGTGAGGAACTCGATGATAACGGGAAACGGAAATGCAACACTTTAAATACTATCAAGAGCACCTAGCCAAGGTATACAAGGAATAAAACGCACAAGCACGCATGTCGTCAGCGGCCTTTGATCGTCTCCTACAAATCATGTCTCACAAGCTCGTCGAGCTATTCTGGTTGGATGAGACTCACGTCACAGGTGCTAGGGGTCCCAGCACATACATCGCTGGCAGTTGGGCATCTTCCCACGATTAGCAGGGTCGTGCCAACTTGGCGCTCCGCATTTCAATAGACTACAAGCCACAACAGCTTTTCACTTTACGGATAGTTGCCTAGGTAGGTAAGGCACCCAGGAACAACGTTAAGCTAACGTTTAAGTGCATAAACGCCGAGGCCAACCCTCCTTTCCGAGGCAAAGCGGAAACGCCGATAATCAGGACAACCTTAAATCTGGTCAAAAGCCGAGGCGGCGCATTTCCAAAGTTCTTTTATTTTTTATATTTATTTTTTTGGTCTTTACTTTCGCCTCTGTTTTGCTAACAGAGTTCGCTTTCTAGAACAACAAAGCCTCTATGTTTTCCAAACGAGTTGGTCACAATTGTCGTATTGCAGCGCAAGCTTGCAAACGGTTTGCTCGTCCTACGCAGTCCCGCAGTTATGCAACTGGAGGTGTGTTTGCGACCCTCAAAGCACTCATACCCGTAACATGTATTGACAAATCCAACTTATAGCAGCCACAGCAGCCGCTGGTGGCGCTTTCAAGAGAGCAGCAGGTATGTTGCTCGCTGGTGTAGGCGCAAGCACAGCAGGCGGTTTTGGAACATGGTACACGATGCATTCGAATGGCATGGGCTTTCACTCGGACGAAGAGAGCCTGCGACGTTTTGTCGCTAACCACGAAGAGGCGAAGATGGTGGAAGAGACGATCAACAAACACCCGCTCGTTGCAGACCTCCGCGCCAACCCCGAACTCACCGAATCGCGGCCGCACATGAAAATGCCCGGATCATACCGAAGTCGGAGCCTGACAGGAGGAGCGCTCATAGGCGAGGGGAAAATGCCAGTACCACCGTATGCCTGGATGGCGCCCAAGGGCAAACAACTTGTGTCTATAGCATATGTCGGTGACGACCTGTGTGGCCACCCTGGCATTGTACATGGTGGTTTTCTGGCGACTATGCTGGATGAGGGTCTCGGACGTTGCTCCTTCGGTGCGCTGCCTCACAACATTGCAGTTACAGCAAACCTCAATGTCGACTATCGCAAACCCACACCAGCGGGAAGCTTTCTGGTTCTTCGAGCTGAGACATACAAGGTGGAAGGCCGCAAGGCCTGGGTGAGGGGCCATATCGAATTACTGGCTGAGCCTGGTGAGAAGCCGACGATAGTGGCCGAAGCGCAAGCACTATTCATCTCGCCCAAGTATGCTGCGGTAAGTTATCCATATCCTGTGATACCGATGTCCTAGATATGTGCTAATGCGTCTTATAGGTGATGCCTAAAATTGGTTAAACGAACAGATGACACGTGTTACGACAACTTTTTTGAGCGAGCGAGGGAGTGACAGGTGTATTTTTATATGGTTGTGTTGCGCTAGACGAGGAACCTCGCAGTCGGCAGGTGAAATGATAGATGACAGAACGAACATTTTACAACACATTCTAATTACACATAGAGCGTTTCCTTTGGGAAACTCGATGGAGCGTGGCCTATCGATTTATCTGCTGCCATGTGTTATACATAGAAATAATATCGAATTCTCCATTTAAAGCTGAGGTTGTTTTTCTGTTTTTCTTCTGTTTTTCTTTTGCCTTTTCTTTTTCTCCTCGAGGCCGACTTCCGGCGCATTGGACAGACACTGTGGAGTCGCCGGTTCCGCGCCGGCTACTTAACGAATAGGCTTGTATAGGATGGGGAAGACCTCTGATGTCGCCATCCTCACCATGAGTTCTGATAGGCTGGTTACAGTCTTGTAAAGGTGGGTCTCTGGGGAGTCTGTAGCAGTGGCTTCTGCCGCCCGATGGCCCGATCACGACATCGCGAGGGCAAGTTGCGGGCAACTACTACATCACATAGGTAGGTTCCTGGAGCGAATCATGTAGGCGTATAGAAAGATGGTATAAAATTTTATCACCCAGGTCGTGGGGAGGTCGCAATTGGCGTCAGAAATCACTATTATTAGGTAGGTTCAAGTCGAATGGCACTCTACCTAGTATCTAGTACATAGACTACCATTCTCACCCTCCATCCATTAAATACTTTTTTCTCCCCTTCTTCACTCTCTAATACCCATCTCAACATATCTTGTTTTCACAATGGCTACGTAAGTCGAAAAGAAACCACTCATCTCGTATACTGCCTGCCCTCGCTGTGCCTCCCTTGCTTCTACACCTTCTCTCCAAGTCTCTAAAGCATTACCCCGCCACCATTCCACTTCAACACCACAGGCATCGCTAACTAATGATGCGCTTCACAGCAACATCACTTGGCACCCTTCCTTATCGCGCAAGGAGCGCAACGAGACCCGTGGCCAGCGCGGTCTCACCATCTGGTTGACTGGTCTCTCTGCTTCTGGCAAGTCCACTGTCGCCACCGCGCTTGAGCAACATCTTCTTCATCTCGGCGTCGCTGCCTACCGTCTCGACGGCGACAATGTCCGTTTCGGACTGAATAAGGACCTTGGCTTCTCCGAGGCTGACCGAAACGAGAACATTCGCCGCATCTCCGAAGTCGCCAAACTCTTCGCGGACTCTTCGACCATCGCCATTACCTCTTTTATCTCTCCCTACCGAGCGGATCGCAAGGTCGCCCGTGATCTGCACGAGCAGGCCACACAGGGCGGCGATGAGCCAATCCCCTTCGTCGAAGTCTACGTTGACGTGCCCCTGGAAGTTGCCGAGCAGCGTGATCCCAAGGGTCTTTACAAGAAGGCTCGCGCTGGTGAGATCAAGGATTTCACCGGCATTTCCGCCCCGTACGAGGAGCCTGAGAATGCCGAGATCACTATCAAGACTCATGAGAACTCGGTAGAGGAGTGTGTTGCTCAGATCGTTCAGTGGCTCAATGAGAAGGGTTATCTCAACAAGAAATAGGCATAAAATTCATGATTGTGATTCGCAGTTAAAAGAGATAGATCGGATATTACTGCCACGCGACACCGGCCGTCGTCACTCATAGGCATAATGATAGGGTAGAATATAGGCGTTTCTTGCATGCAGGCGACTTGATCTATCGTTCTTCTTTCTCGGCTTGTCTTCCTTTCCCCAAATTTCCAGCTGCACCAAGCGCTAAGGAAACTCGATCTCGTAGTATACGTATGCCGTGTATTCGTGTCCCTCGCCAGTCTGAAAACCAGCGGCTGCCATCTCCGAGCTCAGCGCAGCGTCGTCCTTGGTAATCTTGCCTCGCTTGTCCCGTCCAAAGGCATTGCCGCCAAGAAACGAGTAGTTTGAGTCCAGAGCAGCCTTGACCTTGGGTGCGAGCTTGGATGTGGTCTGCGAATTTGATCAGTGATGTGAATTGGGACGCATTCGATAGACTCACCTTAACTTGAACCGATACGTAATCTAGAGGCAGACCATAGCGAAGAACTGCCTCAACAAAAACCCGTAATGTCATAACATGTATCCAGATCATGACACTTTCGCTCCATCCCGTGCGTCCCATACGCAGAGCCTCGCCACAAACCTTGCGCTCTTCATTGGTGACTCGATCGAGCTCCCTTTGCTCTTCTTGTCGACCGCCTTCAACGTACTTGTACTGACGGGGCGTCCACTTCTGTTCTCGGCACTTGGCGAGGAATTCGGCGCTGTGTTTCTTAAATGTCGCCACAGCGAAGAGAACAAACTCGTCGTCCTTGGCCACCTCGGTAGCCGAGCGAGGCACAACCATGGGTGATATTGTCTCATACTCCTTAATGAAATCCTTCTTTGCATTGCCAGGAACAACAATGAGATGTGTCTCAATGTACTCAGAATCCTGCACAAGAAGTTTCGGGTCGACAATGGGGGTCAAGGACTTGGTAGAAAGATTGCCGCTGATTGAGATTGTCAATGATCTGATGGCATTTTGATCAGCAGCAAATACTCACGTTTGGCGGCGCTGCAGAGCCGCAAGGTTTGTCTTGACAGAGTTATACTGATTGAACTTTGTCTTAACATCAGTATCAACATTGGCTAATTCCTGAGGACATGTTAGTTGGAGCTTAGGACTGAGGTTGGTGGATGAACGCGCCTTTTGCAAAGTGCTAATTAGCTCTGCAAGGGACTTGTCGGCTCGATATCGGATTTTGTTCCAGCTAAAAGTGCTCACGTACTGATCAGTTGGTTCTGATGTAAGCGATTAGCGACTATCCGGCCCCAAAACAAGTGTACACGACTGACTATCGTTGACCATCTTATACTGGGCAATACGATCTTCGTCACCCTCGAGCACATTCTTCAGAGAGTCGGCGACCTTGGACACAACAGCCTGGCATGAGGCCTCGAGCTTGGTAAGCTCATCTGCCTGTTGCACCAGGGCATCCAAAGTGCCGATCTTGAAATCGGGGATGTTGAAAGGCAGAACGGACCCATTGTCGGAGGAGATGGTCCCGCGCAGTGATGATATGGCATCATCACGATCGCTCGAGTCAAAAACGCCCTGGGGCAAAGAGAGGAATGCGTATTTCGTCGACATTGTCGCACGCTCGAGCTATAAGATATTCGATGGATGAATTATGTCGAGGATATCTACAAGATAGGCTGTCGGTTTGATGATTGTGACGCCAGCGAAGATCCACACGGTGAAAGCTATGGCTTTAATCGCGAGTCAAGTTCACGGGTTCATCGAAAAATGGCTCTCCGTTGAAGTCTTGCTGATGAAACAGATAGACCGAGGGCGAGGGCGAGGGCGAGGTTGGGTCGTATCGCGTTACGTTGCGTTTGTAGGGCGGGACAGTGTTGTTGGAGTTGCTAGCACTACACTAGCTAATACAAGGCAGTGGGAGCTTCCATGAATATCTTAGGTTAGTAGGCAAGGTGAGCGAGCAGTTGCCTTTCGGATCAGGGGGCAGTTGTGGATTTGTGGCTGGTGAGTTAGGTATGACGACTGCTTGTGGCTGCTCACCTCGATAATCTCATACCACGTTTGAATTACGTCCCTGGCATAGAGTAACCACGTCTATTTACGATCGACAGTTAACATATCGCATCATTTATGTGTATATGTAAGACCCGAAGGTTGTCATCAACAGCGCCCAGCCCGTATCATGCTAAAGAGTAGGTACCTAGGTCTACCTGGTTCAAGACAACTTAGCAGACAAATGTGGTCGCGGGTTATTGTGTGCAGCTGCCGTCGCATCTGATGTTCATGGGGTCCCCACTACCACCTACCTTACTGGACGACCTTTGATCACGGGGCTGCAGACTACAAGTATGTACAGCGCAGACCAGCGCAAGTGAATCCAGTCACTAACACGGAAGTCGATCACCCCGACGTCATGACCTCAGAAGTACGTACGTGTTTGTTAGAGACAATTCGTCGAATGTAGTAGATATATAGGCTCACAGGCAATGCACAGCGCCTCAACACGCCATTGTTCTCAATTCGACTATCCTCACTCCCGACGCTGCTCATGTCCTAGGCCCAAGCGCCGGTGCCTCGTCCGCTACAGCGTCGACAGGCGTCATGACACCTGGACAGAGAGCCACCAGGTCGGATTGGCAAGTAGGCAATGCCTTGTTTGATCTCCAGATGAATCCATTCCATGCTCCAGATCATGGAACAACTGCTTCGTCTAGCCCAGGCCCACCGCAAGAGGACAAAGTGCCGGCTGCCAGCCTAAACCCATATCGCGATGGTCGTATCAAGACCGCAGTGCCAAGCAAGCTTAAGGGCAGGACGAACATGAAGCAGGGCAACTTCAGCGTTATGCATATGCACGTCCAGAAGCCGCAAATAACGGAGCGCGACCTTGCGGCTAAGCGCACAAGTGAAAGAACTGCTGCTGCTGCCAAACTTGCAAGTGCTCAAGGGTATCGCTATCCAAGGAGACCGCGGCCACCACACACAGCGGCTGCTCGCACTCCTTCACAATCTCTCTCAAGTCTCCCTTCAGTAATTGCAGAC
Source organism: Fusarium miscanthi (assembly GCA_014898875.1). Lineage (NCBI taxonomy): Eukaryota > Fungi > Ascomycota > Sordariomycetes > Hypocreales > Nectriaceae > Fusarium > Fusarium miscanthi. Next base: position 30,513 of record JAAVUA010000204.1, read on the forward strand.
GTTTACGGGTTAGTTACTCAGCCTCCACCTCTCGGGAATGTTATGCCATATGAAGAACGGCGAGCAGAGACAGGACCTGCACAAGCTAGCACAGGGCCTGAAGAGAATCCATTGACGGAAGCAGAGAGTGTGGAAAACATTGAAACGGAAAATCTAGCAGAATCAACTAAAGGAGAGGTCGCACCCCGGGTCAACCGTGAACCAGAGGACGGCCCATTTATAGATGCGAACTCGACACAGGACGTCAGTATGAACCCGTCGAACAAATTTGTCACACCAACAGATCCCACACAGCAAACTAACAGGGAACAGCCTGTCATTACGAAGATCCTGGCATTAACTATTCCACCGGAAGAGGTCAGAGCAGAGCAATATCGACTTCTTGAACTCTTACGAGAGCTGCACCCAACTACAGTCGTAGAAACGCTCTGCAGTGCCCTTACCCAGTTCGGCGGTGCCACTCAGCGGCTCCCGTCTCCTGACGGGGGGTCCTCTGAAAGTGGCTCGAAGAAAAGCTCGGGTGGCCTCTTTATTTCGTGGATTTCGAAAATCTTCCCTCCAAACTTTGTTGAAAATAGCAATACGAAAAGGGCATCAAAACCCTCGACAGGGAGACCACGAGGTAGGCCAAAAGGGAGTACGAAGAAGCTAGTACACGCAGATTTACATCCTAAGCGTACTGCCTTCGTTCCTCTGGCTATGAGGCCCGGTGAAACGAATGGTACGCAGCTTTCGACACTTGTCAAATGCTCGGGTGCACCACCAGAGTCTGCTGCAAATAATCCAAGCTCAGATATGCCTCTACCACGTGCTTCCAACAACCAAAGCTCGAGTAAGCTACCTCCCCGTGTTAGGAAGAGCCAAATTTCTTTAGCTGCCGCTCCCTCAATTATGCCGAGATTGATAAATGTTTCAGGGGAAGCCCAAAGAAGCACCTCAGGTCCATCGATTACACCCGCCGAGTTAACTAGCACATCTGCACTGGTCGTGCCAAATTCCTCGGCTACGACGTCAAGACACACGAAGAGAACAGGCAGGCCTCGTGGCCGGCCTAAGGGATCAAGGAACAAGCCCAGGCTACTGCCTGCCAAGCCTGCTTCTTCCTCATTTAACTCATCAGACTCTCATCTCAGGGAGTCATGGTCTCAATCTCATGAACCAATCACGAGGGAAAACATGTATAACTCCCTCATATCCACGCCTGATTCAAGCTACCTGACCGAGACAGCCAGTGCTCTTCGAACCACCGTTTCGTTCCCAGGATTGCCCGATCCTGCTGAAGAAACGGCCAGCACACTGGAAGGTGGCGCAACTGGCTCGCCTAGCAGCATGCAAGAGAACAAAGCACAAACAGCCGGTGGCAGTTCCGTTATCATACAGGAACCTCAGGGGCCACCCAGCCACCACCAGGACGCTGCCCTAGGTTCTTCAAAGAAGAGAAAGAATTCACACCAAGGTCCCTGTACCAACACTCGAGTGATCGATACCCACCAACCATCCCCCAGGACCGCGAGATTAGCTACCAGTCATCCTCACGAGAAACAACTCAAGCGTCTTTGCGTGTCTCAGGAGACAAACCCAAAAGTTCTAGGTACAAGCGAAAGATATTCGCAATCAGCCGATGCGGAGGCTATAGCTTTTCTTTCAAGTGCCACTACCAGACACACATCATCTATATCAGGCACATTCGCCTCCAGGGTACAGGCAATTGGGCATGGAGATAGTTTGAGCCAGCGAGTGCCACAAAGCCCATCTTATTTGTACCAGCAGGATCAAGGGCTCAAGCAATTTGATGAGTATTACCAGACGCAAGCAGATCAAGGCGTCGAACTTCAACCGCGGCATCATTTACCACAGGATTTGAGTTCCGGACAGTCGATCCGACCCACGAGTCTATCTTCTCCGACGAGTCATCAGTCACATAGCCGGGACCTCAGGGCTCCAGAAGATGTTCTCCGAGAAGTGACCGTAGTGGATTTGTACCAGCGGCAGCAACGACAGCAACGACAGTTGTCCATTCAATTAGGTCATTCCGCTGCAGGACCGTTTCCCCAGACAGCAGACTCAAGCTCTCCTCGGCAAGCTCAAAAACTTGACAGCCGACCCCTGGTTACTCAACACGGGCAAGGAGGTCTTCGTCATTCAACTGGGACAGTATGAGTCGCATCACCGCTTAGAAGAGCCAGCACCAATTGCAAGTATGGACGAAACACCTCCCAAGCCTTACAAAACTGCATCAGCGCCCGTAGCAGACATGTCTCAAGTGTAGACAGAGCTACGTCTGAACGGACCATCACAGCAACTCTGGCACAGCAAAGCAACTGAGAAACGGTCCATGCTTTAACAATACACTTGCCGAAATTCACATACATAGTCAAGTATTTTTACACCATGAAGTGAGAGTGAGAATATCAGAAGATATCAAGGAGCAGAGGTGGGTGGCCCAAGTCAGCCGAAACCATGTGATTGGAACTTTTCTGTTCTTGGGCTGCAGGACGGGTCAAGTATACACGTCCTACAAATCATGACAGGGACACCGGAATGTTTGCACAAGAGGGCGAACGTAACGTGAGTATCACTTGTGTGGATACTAAGCAAATAAAACACGTGTCTGCATATTAGAGGAAAGGCTGGATTTCCGTCTTGGATAAGTCATTGTGTTTGTTTCCATGAGTTTGTATACCACTTATAGGCAAGATCACACAGAAAACCAAACCTGAACTAAACAGGCTAGTGGTCTGATGCTTAGATCACCGTATCCTTTCTGTTTTGAGTACATTTAAGAATAAGCTTCCCGTCTCTTTCCTATCAAAGTCGAGGCTTCTTGGGATAATAAACAGGCTTCTATCCGAATGAATAAAGAGCAACGCCAACTTGACGTTATGAGGCTAGTGCAAGCAATGGATGGGAAAGTCCTTTTCACTCACTATTCATGGAAGCAAGAGCCCTCTGAGGCTTTGAGACACTCGGCTTCGGTCTTAAATTGTGAGGAACGTGGTGAAGTATAAATGAAATATAATGTCGTATAGACAATCGGTATCAATATGTATAGCTAGTGTTCTCACCCAGTACCACCTTCGGCAACGCAATAGCCCTTTTCTCCGCAACCGATTAAAAACGCCGTTTAAATGCTCAAGAACCCGTTCTTTGACACATGCAAGTACCCAGGTAAAACGACAAGTAGAAGCAATGGTATAACTTCTCACACGCTCGCCAACAGCAAACATAACAAACGAAGAATGCCCAAGATATAGTGAAACTGGCGCCGTTTAATCCGCATCGTCATCAGTAGCACCTATGGGAGGTCGCACAGAATCGGGAATGCTGCGGCCGTACCACCATTCGTCCTCTTCTACAAGTCCATCTTCGCTGATCAGATCCAGCATGACCTGTTGGTTGCGTTTGATATCCTGTGGACGCTCGACAACCCGACGCTGCAGGATCAGGGCCTCAGCTGTTGTGAGCCAAATTTGTTGCAGTACGGGAAGGTCGCTGAGTAATGCCTGAGCCTGTTGCGAAGTAAGAGGCGACATGGGAGCCCCAGCAGATAAACTTGTGTTGAAGACAAGATTGGTCTCCCAATCCATGTTCCCATCTATTGAGCCAGAACTCCGGACCTTGTTCAATGCAGTACCAGATGATCGAGCTTCACCAGTGGACTTTTTGCGTCCGAACAGACCTCGTTTCGGTTTCGATGTCGGCTGTTCAGTAGGTGGCGCCTCTTTCGTGAGAGCATTAAACCATGTGTCAACAGCACCACGCCTGCTGTTGTATCCCTTGATTTCCCAAAGTCGTTCCACTTGTCGCAGTCCACCAATGCACAAAATGGCAACATGCATATCGTCGGACGGTTTCTCCCGAATATAGCCACGAAGTGATCGCTCGACTCTACCAACATATGTCGGTGGTCGGAGTCTCCGACAGAACGATGATATTACGAGGGGAAAGACTTCGTGGACCCTTAATAAGGTTTGGTCGTCGTACATACCCATGATTTCGGCTTCAATGGGGTTCAAAGTGTAAGGTTCTCGTCTCAGTCCTTTTCCTCCGTTCTCAGTCATACGCTTTAGGTACAGTTTCCGGTACGTCTCGAAGAAGTGAAATATGGTAAATAGAAGAGGTATTAGGCGTCGTCGCATGCGCTCGTTCTGGGGTGCAAATACAAGTCGTTGAGCTTCGGTTTGGCGAAGAAAGATATCTTTTGTAATCCATTCACACATCAGAAAGGCGAGCTTGGCAGCGACGTGTAATCGATGCCATATCCCGCATAGATGTTGGAAGTTGATCTCGCTCGGGTCTGTGATGGGGTATAGGCGGGAGGCGTAAACGGGAATATGATGCTCGAGGTGATATCGAGCGATAGTATTTTCGTTGAAAGTAACGAGAGTATGCCACGATTTAGAGGCAAGTCGGAGATTCAGGACGTCAGTTAGTGGGAGGGCAGAAATGATCTGAATCTGTAATTCGTTGGGAAGTCCTAGGAAGAGCTGATCGAAGCTAGCACTGATCTCACGGGTCAGTAAAGTGAAAAGATTAATATTCAGCTAAAAGGGCATTACCTTTTTTGCGGCGTCTCAACAGAAACTCGAGGCGTATGACCAGAAGGGACACTCGATTTAGAGTGGAGGATCGAGACCTTTGAACGAAGACCGAAAAACCTTGACTTATCACGCTTCTGGTCAAGGGGCCTTAGAGGTTCAACATCGGCTGCTTTCGTTTCTCGTAGAGGAAGAATAAATCTCGAAGGCGACGAGGTGGAAGCATCAAGATTATCTCGAGTCGGAGGAGGTTGATGCTGTTGTTGGTGTGCATTGAGCTGGCTTAACTTTTCGAAGTAACGCTCAGAAGCAAATTCGGTGATGTGTGGCGGATCCATAGCCATCGCCCGCGTTTGATGATAAGCCATGGTGACGGGCGTCGGAGAGAAAACGAGCGACGTTCGACGCTATCGACAAGAGGGCGCGAGGGCCACGACGTGTTAGAAGGGACGGTGTCGCCTTTGCTGAGCAGGCCTAAATGGCTACAGACGTCCGTCTCTATTGCGCACTGAATGAGAATATACTCGACATGGCGAGAGGAAGAGCGATTCGGCGAGACGGAGCGATCGGGAACGCCGAAAACTACGGATCGGAGATCCGGAGGCACAGGTAAATCGAGTTCGACGGCCAGATGTCAAAAGAAAAAGCCGATAATAAGAAAGAGAAAGGGGAAGCAGTCGATCGATATCGTGAAAGGTGAGTTTGTGGTGTTTCGTGTTGGTTTGGATAGAATGAACTGCGCGGGATAAACGGGAAAGTGGGAAGGGTAATGGTACAAGGAGAGAGCGAGAGAGCGTAGTGATGACTAGCTGGGCTGTAAAAGGAAGGGACTTCCAGGTACAAGGATACTTGGGTACGTACGGTACAAATCTGGGGGAGAATGGAACGACGTGGAGGGGGTGTGAGGTGGAGCGTTTTTCCCCCTTCGCAACAAGAGGTGTGAAGTTAAATGGATCGCGACTCCACAGACGGGACGATAATGATTCCCTGTAGAGACAGGTGCTATCTTGAATTGGGACGAACGGCAAGAGTGAACCACTGCATATGATAGGTACCTACTGAATGAAAATCAAGATTTAGTGGTCGGAGACCTAGTGGTTCGTGTTGAAGACTGCACTATACTATCCAATGTCGAGGCGATTGTTCAAAACGAAAACCTGGGTCGGGGTGTGAATACCCCAACTATCTGGATACTTCCCGTTCTGGGTACTAAGTAATTACCTGGGTAGGTACCTACTTAGGTAGATTTAAGAAGGTTTAGATGATTGACTGACAAGGTACATCCCATATCGCCAAGTGTAAGTGCACCGAGCGGCTGGGCTGATATGAAAAGAAGGTGCCAAAATAGAGTAAAATTGAAGATCTTGTCGCCCGTAAAGACAACTATAATGCGAAATGAAGAATTTGTCCGGCACCAGACCATCTCATTGAAAAGGTATTGACTGACGAGGGGGAACGGACCGACCGTTTATTATGGTGGGGTGGTCTTTGATTGACTGCCCATCAGTTTCGGTCAATACAGCACATCGCAGTGACAATTGCGACATCTAGTGCACCTTATGGCCGCCCGAGGTGCCAAAAAAGCAAGCGTTTGGTTCGCCTCAAGCGGCGTTTGGCCGGCCAAACTGTGGAGAGGACACCCCATGGCAGCTGGGGGGGACATTGGGGCCCCTTTTTTATCATAACGCGTGGGTGTACTCCAGTCTGGAGAAACCGGAACCGCGTGAGCGAATCTCCCGGGTGCTTTGGACTTCCTGGAGAGGAAATCTGGGCAGCAGAGAAGAAAAGCCCCGGACCCAGAATGACGATGGAGCCCGTGGAAAACTCTCCACTGCCTTGCGCGAATCTCCCCACAACCTAAACAACAGCAGTTTCCATTAGCATTAGCATTCCTCGGCCCTGAATTGCCTGTGGTCCTCAGGTACTTTTAGTGACCAGCTGACGTTGGTGATGCATCTGCCCTCCACTGCAACGCTCCAGAAAAACGCCGGTGCATAGTAGTGTACAGTTATTGCACGGTACGCGCCGTGTGCTTATACGAGTGACGCACAGTGTGAGATTACTTGCTCGATCCCCATGATCGTCAACGAAATTCCCGACTCGGCCCAATTGGCCGGCCCTACTCTATCTTCCCATCCGTTCCATGCCATGCAGCGTCTGGAACCTGTGCCTCCTGTGTGGTGCATTGCGGTTCAGATGCGTTGCGTATATGGCTTTCCCGTCGATTGTTCCCGAAGCTCTATCAGAACAACGTTACAGCGCCTATTTTGGCTGTTTTTCAGTTATAACTAAAAGCTACTCGCAATCTCATTAACTGGCCAGCCGCACGGGAAATACCTTAGTACTTGGCCTAACAGATAGGTTGGGAAACAGAGATGACAGCTTAGAAAATGACCCCCGGTGAGATTTTTCTCCTCCTACCATGGATCCCTCTCTCCCTCTCTCTCTTTCTTCTTTTTGAGACATGGGCTGGAGCGTTCTCGTTAGGTGCCTAGGTTTGTCTTGGCCCTTGGCTTACCTGGTATCTAGGTAGGTACCTTGGAACTGGCTTTTCTTTGGGTCTTCACCGGATCCGCCACCCGTTGATATCTCGGTCTATTCTTCAAGGATTGCATTTAGCCGGCCAAGATACACTGGGTCTTTGCAGGCTTTAGGCAGACTTTTTCTGAATGGGTTTACCTCTTGTCTTTTATTCTTCCTGGTCTTCTATTTACATATGTAGTATTATCTTCATTAACATTCGGCCAAATGATCAAGCAATGAGACAGCCCGGGTCGGAGCGAATTGGATAACATCCGTATAACCCACTCATCCAAGTGCCAGCCGAGTCATTTATTCCCGAATGGTAGTCTGATAACTAAAACTTTCAGATGGACGGCTAGAACCTTCAATGAGCTGAATAAAGTACCAAATATCCTGAACATACTACACAGTAATGACGACAATGATGGATCAGCTTCGCTGATGTATTTGCATCTCGAATCCGATAGCGAAGGCCTTGTCATAGGTTTTCCATAGTATGATGTTTAAGTTATCTTCAAAGCTCATACAAACCTCATGTTTCGCTGATGCGCCCGAAACTGCCTCACGGCGGCTTACCATTAACAACTTTTGTATATAAGATGCACCAAGTAAGTAGATAGCCTATCGAATATGTCAGACCCATCGATATCGACTCATGAGAACTAGAATGATTCAACAATTTCATGGAGAACACCACCCGAAGGAACTGCAGCCACCTTACCTCACTTCACTTAACCCCCAGCACGAGAGCAATGGCACCGAAAAGCTTGGAGCATGGAACTATGTATATCTACCCCCAGAATTGCGTGGATCCATCTGCAACAGAGTCAAGCGGAGGACCCTCTCTCCGGCCGAGAGCTGCATACGGTAGTTAATAAAAGGCGAAGTGAGGTGAGTTCTGTAGAAGAGCTCGAGACCCAACGGGCGAGTGCTTTTGCCGTGCGAATCGCGTGGCCCAGGAGGTTCGTTTGATACAGGTGGCTCGACGCTCTCTAAGCCTTATCCATACAAGCCTTCACGATGATGGATGTACTGTACTTATCCGACTTGAAATGAAATGTCCCAAAATGTTGCAATGAAGTATATATGCATGTCTCGAGCAACTCTGGAGACTCCCAGCTGTTTTTGAACCAATTCCCGTTTAGACGCAATCAGATAGGCATGGCTATTGATGATGAACGGAGTCACTGGATGTGTGATTCATGTCCGAGTGACTTCCGATCAAGTCAGTTGAAGTCCATTGAGCTGTCGTCGTGAATGAGCTTTTGGTTCATGATACAAATCGTGCGACTGTATCATATATATCATATCAGTGATGTTATCAACACGGTTGATATCACTTACACGACGTCAAAATAGTAGATATGAATCGCAGCAATCCACGAGTAATTGAGAGCTAAATAATTGGGGTTGTCTGAATATGGTTGTGGATGCGAGGACCAGCTGAACGGACCCGAGACACCCAACCTACCTATGTTGAGTTTAAGGGGGGCGTGTTCCTATTAGTCGCGGCCTTACTGCGGTGGTTCTGGGCAGAAGGACTGGCTCCATCCGTGACAAGCTCGATATCCAGTGTCTCGTCGACGCCGATCCTGAGAATCAACTTGGCTCTGGTTGGTTGGTTGGTGACTTGAAGAAAAGCAAGACATCGCTATTAGTACAGTACATACGGAGTAGGGTAAAAAAGAAAGAGATACAGTAGTAGAGGGAATCAATACCTATGCTAGGAGTATGTCTTGGGGTAGAGTTATTATAGCTAGAGACTGCGGCAGTTCGTGGAATAGATAGAGACGCCGATAGAAGAGCCTTGGTTTTGGAACGATACCGCATTGGCATGAGATCCTTTTAACGTTTCCTCTACTCGACTGACATCTGAGTAAACTTCTCTTGTAATGAAATTTTGCGTTGACTCGAGAGATTTTTCCAAAATATTTTTTAGGTCAACATTTAAATGCAAGGTACGCGATGCATACAAATAACTTAGAGCCAAGGGATACTAACTTGGGATCACCTATCTCATACTTACAAAGGCACTTGATTATGTATCTGGTAGAGATCAGCAGCGCATGTTAAAGGCTTGATTATTCTGAGGCTGTACAGTAGATGCTGCTATTATTGACGGCATATGTTGGTGACTCTAATAAATCACTCTGGTCTCAGTTCTGTCACGCAATCGGCCGATAAGAAATGGCTTTCGTCCCGATAATGCCGATAAACAGCAGCCCAGCCTAGCAACCACCTACTAACCTTAGTCAAAGCACGACCAGGGCTAGGGTAAGGAAAAACAGCGGAATGGCTTACGCCAAAAACCGGTGATCTCCCACCATCATCTGTCCGCTGTTTTTCCTTACCCCGAGGGCAGGGATACCTGGCCAGACCAGTGAGCACTGCCTCAGTCAGCACATGTTAATGTACTAACATATAGGTAATATTCGATAGCCTGATGTAGATAATACCTTAAGCTGGGAGACGAAAATACAGGACCGGCTTGGTTGAGGCTTGATAAAAGCCAATCTGTATTTCCCCCCCTAGAAGCTAGGAACCCTTCTTAGATGGCAAGGAATGAAGGAACTCTCTGCTACCTTACCTTGCCTTGCCTACCTTAGGTAGCACCCTAACTGGTAAGGTTACTGATGAGTTAAGGTGCGGTAGGTAAGGTTAGTACCTAACTACCTTAGTAGGTACCTACTAAGGTACCTATGGATGCGCTTCTCCTTGTGTTCTATCTTGCTTCCAATTCCAATAAACAGGTTCTCGCCCAGTACTTTAAAGCAATGATTGGGTCGTTTGTTCTTGCTTGTCTCTGGAACAGCTTCCCCTTCTGTGCAATCCGCCGTCATTACTGTGCTGTAGATATGACTGCTACTACCTAAATGTTGAATGGAGGTAGGTAGACGCGTCCACAGCATTTCCCCAAGTTCATTCCGTCCCATCCCGCGTTCAGTCCACTTCTTTCCCCCCTCAGATTTCTCCTCTCTAATAATGTAATAAACGCTCAAAGACTACAAGCTGACAACCATGTCATGTCATGTTCCGTCTCATCTCGTGTTCAACCCAGTGTTCCGTCTTCTGTCCATGTCTTGAAACTGGCAACTCCCCCGCCACTACCTACCGCCACCGCCGTCTCTGCCCCTCTGACTCGTCGTCTACCCTCATCAGAGACGTTCAGAGTCAACTCATTTTGACATAGCTCCCGACACAGTTCCACTTGCATTGCGGAATGTGTCCGGTGCCTCCTTCCCGTACCTCACTAAACCAATATACCTAAATTCTCTGATACCTTACCTAGGGTATTCACCAAAATAACCTCGTCTCGGTCCGAGAAGGAGCGGGACCCTGAAAAAACGCAAAGGCGCAAGTCGCCGACAAGATAGCAATAACCCAGCCGAAACCATTTGCAGAGAGACAGAGCACATAGCCAGACTAGAACGAAGTCGAAACAAAGCCATCGGGCTAGCATCAAAAGTGCCCAGATTTCGACCCTTTCTCCGCCTTCTCAACCCTCATCCCGATCCACGTCTTCATCTCCATCTCTATCTCCATACTCTACCGCTCGAATTCGGAGCCGTTCAGCAGCGTTTTTCCTGGAGCTTAATATCATTTCTTCTTTGTGACCTTCTCGCTTCCCCCATAACAAGCAAGTCGCCCTAAGCCATGACGACTGACCCGTTTTCGGGATCTTCTCGGTCTGGAACCCCATCTGCATCTGCTGTTGTCGGTGAAGCTCCTATCGTCCCTTCTGTGGAGGCTCAGCACCTAGCCCGCTTCGAGTTCAGCGATGCTGGTACAAAGGTTCTGATGGTGGAGTGGTATCCCGATGCCGTTCGGGGCCCCGCTGCACCTGCCAATCGTCCTGCCGACACCTCCGGTGAACAATCCGCTTCAGCTGCCGATCGCACCTCCGCAACGGAGCCGGCTCCGGCTTCTGCTCCGGTGGACAACATCAATAGAACATGTTGGCAAGTGTCGTGGCCAGGGAAATCTACTAACCTCCCTGCTGCTGATCTTGAGCCAGACTCTGGTGCAGGCACTGCTCCTGCGTCTTCATCTCGGCAACGTCGTCGCCGTGTATTCTTTCTGCTCCCCGCTGATGCCACGGTCCCCTCGACGATTACTATCACGCCGCCTGGCTCACCCAGTCTGACCCTCAAGCCGCTTCCGGCCATCTTCCCACCAGCCCTTGCCGCTGATCCAGGCAATCGGGGAGTCCTGCACACACTATGGGCTCGCCAACGCCTGGCAGCCATAGATCGGGAGGTAGCCGCCGAGCTTCGCAATAATGCTGAGGGAGTGGGTGTTGAGATGGCGCTCGCCGAGAGGCAATGGATTCTCGACACCTTCATCAACACACCGCAGCTTCCCAGTGATCCCATGCCTCGCCCTGTAGCCACTCGTTCACCTACGGGTCGCTTGGGGGACAAGCTCAAAGGTCTCAAGCTGGCCACATCACCTGCTGATCTAGCACCGAGCACGACAGGTATTTGAGATCCATCGCTCCAGTCCCTGTGCATAAGCTGACTTCTCCCAAAAGCGAACACCTTCATGAGCCCCATTAGCCAATCTCATCCGTTCCAACCCAGGGGACGTGATATTGCTGTGTCGTCCCATGAGGCCATGACCAGCAACGCATCTACAGGTCCCATATCGCTTAATGCTGCATTACATGGTGACGTCGCTACAGCTGCCTCGGCCCCTGTCAGACCACTACGGCGAGATGACGACGACGATCTGTTTGCTCTACCCATGAGTCCACGCAGCCCGGATATGAAGAAGAGTCCTTTCAGCGCGCTATGATGGTGAGGCGCGAGCTTTTTTCTATTACTCATGGCGCCATTAAGAGGATCAGCAAATTTGTAAGACTTTCAAAGTCAATAGCATAGATACCCGTGCTGGATAAGCGAGCGTTGGTTATAAGTGGGAAGCATTTGACGGCATATCCATCCCAGCTATATCGCATATAACAGTTTGTCGTGTTATAAATCGATGTCCGATTTCAAAGAGGACAAATCTGGGGTAATCGTCTACAGGGCTGAAGCAAATATTCAGCGTATGATTCTGTGTCGTAATTCGTAAGCGCTGGTGATCTCGACCAGGTAAGATCGGATACCTGAAGGTTCAAAAATACAGTGTCATGCATCAACGCCCATGCCGTATAAACGCCTAAAACTCTTCATCTCCATCCACCGACACGTCCCTCGTCCCATCTCTCTTTCCTCTCTTGCCTCAAATAGTACTGGACTTTAGTCTCTCTGTATTTACGCACCCAATCAGTAACCTCCCTCTCCGTCGCCGATACTCCTTCTCCCTCTCCATCGAGGAAGCTCTCCTCCATAGCCTCGCACACTGATGCCTGCTCCTGGACACCCTGACCCAGCTGCTGGTACAAGGCTGCTGGTGAAAAAGGCGCCAGCGCGTGATCCATGTCAGACTGCTTCTGGCGCCATTGCCGCTCGAGAGTGTGTGTTGAGAGAAGTTGTGCCTGTGTCGATGCGCGCTGATGGGATAGCCGAGCTTCCATGTCTGCGAGTTGGCTAGCTAGCTGGATGTTTTCGTTGAGCGCGACGGATAGACCTTGATGAGATGCAAGCAGAGAAGGGTGAATGGATTCAGGAGAGTGCGTTAATGCGTTGAGGAGAGTTGGGTTTCCAAGCAGTTCAGCTAGGTCTTGTTTTCTTGCCACAGAATTTAGAAGTGCACTCTTGAGACTGGGATATCACATACGACTTGTCCTGTAGAATCTGAGGGAGCCATTGGTCGCCTGGGTCGGGAATTGATGCTGGCGCGTGGTTTACAGTGTTGGAAGGGATGCGGCCTTCGGATGGTGGAAGCACGCCTGTTGAGGTCGGTGTCGCAATGCGACTCGTCTCATGGCTGCCAGGCTTGGGAGGAAGAACAGGAGGAGTTGCACCCTGCATATCAGTTGCGAAGCTTGCCATTGTAGTTGTCGCCCTGGTGCGCTGTTTGCTGTTGGGAAGTTGTCAAGAGTAAATGCGATAAGTAGTTACCTTGGGCTCTTGATACCTACCTAGGTAAACTTCACGTTCGGAGTTGGAAGATGCAGGTCTGAAGTGGGGAGCTTCTTACAGATTGTGTCATAGGCCTAAGCCCCCACGTCTCGGTAATTATCAACCTCGAAATAATCAGTGCACTCGAGAAAGTGGAATATTGCAACATAAATACGTCGTCTCATCATCTGAGTTTTCTGTTCTCATTAACTCGATCAGCTTATTGAGATCTAGAATGTTTCTTCATTGGCTCAATTCCTCTTATGTACTGATTCCGACTCCCACCCCTAATGTTTTACAATTCATGCCCGTCTTCACCAACTGAAAATGATAGATCCATGGGTACTTATCGGAAGTCGACGCCCAGATAAAGAAATAGCAACCCGACAATCAGGCAACAGATACGAGTGATGACAGAATGGAAGGGACTCTTTCATGGCTTGACAGACCACAGATCACGGGACCAACCCATCTCTCGCAGCTTCTTGCTGCCAGTGCTCGAGGTTCTCTTTTCACCAGTGCTGATGGCCAATGCCTTGCTGCTGGCAGCAAAGACTTCCACCAGCTCCTTCATTCTTCCAGCTTCTGAGAATGCAACCGACAGGTCTGAGTCGCGCTCTGCAATGATGGAAGCAAGCTCCATACACTCCAGGAGGTTGTCTCGAGACAAGCCGGTGCCCGCAAAGTGCAGCGTGCCAATATATGCTAGAACTGTTTCGGGAAGATAGGCCTGACGGAGATCTCGTAGTTCTTGATCACCTTCTAATTTGTGTCAGCACTGAGATATAGCCTGATTATGGAGGCTCACTTACCCTCGATGCCTACCAGGAGCCAGTTCTTGAGAAGAGGCTGCATGTTTTCTTTGGTATTCTTGACTTCATCACCAATAGCAGTCCAGACCTCTCGCTTCTTCTTTTGGTCCCTGTATCCCGTTAACATCATGGCCGTGCCTGCTCCTGCGTTTTCTTTTCTTGCGTACTCCTTTGTAAGCTCGGCTAACGACGCGACTGTCTCCAAGCTATCCAGGGCTCGCACCAGATTCTCTAGTTCGCGGAAATTTCGGGCATCTGAGAGTGCTTGTTGCGGTGTCACATCACGAATACCTCTCCGATCAAGTTGCCTAGCCCAAAACTCGGGAATGTCTTCGTATAACTCCATCTCATCGCCGCTTTCTTCCGTAGCTGCATGAAGGACCTCTGAAAATGGAACTCGCTTCATCAGCTGGCGAGCAGCACTGAGGTGCAAATTGCCTATTGCGTTGTCAGTTTTTGACCGGTTGTTTAAAGCAGAATAGCTCACGCAAAAAGAATTTGTAGATCTTGGTCCCCATGGACAACACGTTGGGCCATGTTTCTTGCACCAGTATCAGCCATTCTAATGATCGGATTATGTTCTCATGTGCCTGATCAACGAATCTTTCATCATCACCAAAGAAATCGGTTCTCACAGGACGACCGCTGCGTGAAGTAGGTGGGCCAGGCTCAATGATACTGAACCCTTGTTTGGCAGGGCATCCATGCTGTGCTGGACCCAAATCATCGAACAGAAGCCATGCCTGAGTCTTGACAAACTCCAACACATCGATGCCAGCTTTCCCAATGAGTCTGAGTTGTAGTAAGCGTCGGCTTGCTTCATTTTCGGGAATGAGGTTATAGCTAAGCACCTCATATGACCGAGGGGGCTCCAAAATCGAACAGTAAAGTGGTATTAACTCATGAAACTCGGCAAGGCGAAGATAATTCGCGTATCCGGCAATGAGGTTCTGTTGGGAACGTCTCATTTCAGGAGGAGAAAGGGCAGGGGCGAGAGAGTCGTCCTTCGAGTCCAGCTTATCCATGAGGTTGATGAGGAGATAGATATGTGCGACGATCCGCAGGCCGTAGTGCTGCGTAGACTGAAAGAACTTCTCCTTAGTCACCTCAAGCTTACTAGGCTTTGATCTGTAGAGTGTCGACTCGTTTTGATTTGCGCAAGAGGAAATGATCAAGCCCTGCTGATAAAGATGTTGACCAATTTCCTTGGAAATTAATGATGCTTGCAACGCCTTATTGGGCTCGTTCGCTTCGTCTTTGATCTGAGGGTTGGCTTCCAGAGCTCGGATCAGACGCATGTCAACTGTTCTTGGCTCACCGTGAAACTGAACGGCGTCAAATGAAGGAAAGGATTGTGTGAGGTTTGAAGCAACGTCGGCTGGGCATTGCCCAAGTATGTAGTTGTCAAGCTGTGTGCGTAGCAATGCATTGTAATTCGCGAAGAGAAAATCGTCCCAGTTCAGGGCAACTTTCTCGACGCTCGGGATGTCTCCTGATAGGACACCATATACCGCACGCTCGTAGTCATCACAGCCACCAGATCGAGACAAGCTGAAGCACATTCGTCGCCACAGAGCAAGTGATGCTGGTTTAGTATCGGTCACTTCCTGGCTGTTGTCGGCTGAAAGAAGTATCGCAGAGGTTGAAATAGCCCGCCACATTTCGGTTCGTTCTTGGCACCATTCCCGGATAGTGTCCAAGCTTGATCCTCGGCGGAGGTGTTCCCAGCAACCCAACCAGATGGCACGCTCAAAATACTCATCTTGCGGTTCGAGTTTTCGTCCCTGGCGAGTCGCAGCGTCTGGATCCAGTTGTGTCACCAGAGGTGAGCCATCTGAGGTGTGAAATGAGGTCGCAATAGCTGGTGACTGGCGGTCCAGAAGATGGGGCCAGGCTGTGACGCTCTTCCGAAGCTTGATTGAGGAGCGAGTGTGGAGCCAGCCGTGAGCGATGATATCTCCACGGTCGGCGTTTTGCTGAAGTTCGTGCGCAAGCTCGTCGATATCCGGTCCTGAAGAAGCATTGCTCTGAAGCCATTGTATGACTGCTTGTCGTTCGCGCGCTGATGAATCACTGGCGAGGAAACTCTTGAACAGGTCTCCTGAATCCACGGAGCTCTGCTCGGTTTTGGAAGCGCTCTGCCCCTTATCTGAACTAGCATATCTCAGTGGAAGGAGCCTGCGTAATAGATCCCAGGTTTGCGCTTCCCTCTCGAGACGTTTGACAAGCTCTGCTGAGGCAGGGTTGCTATTAGCAACATCGTCGTCTGCATCCATGTCGACATCGTCTTGTCCATTGCGCATCATGCGCGGTCGAACCTGTGCTAGGCGTCGAAGGGCATTCTCGTAGTATTTTCTAGGTAGGTCTAAAATTCGTTCTCGTCGTTCTTCGTTTGAGAGGGGAGGGGAGAGACAGTCGTCAAGCGCGTTGGCGAACTCTTCGACCTCAGGCCCGGCTTCATAACATAGGAACTTTTCAGCCTCGACAGGTGCCATTTCAGTGACTCGGTTTGGTCTGTGTTGGGGATTGTCAAGTCGAATGTCTGGTTTAGTACACAGCGCGAACGAGCAAGCAACCCTTTTCGGCAGGTTTCAGCCGACGGGTCAAACGTAAATATCGATCAATGCCGTAAACATGCCCAATATGGGGATTGTTATTTTGTCGCGTGTATCGCTTTCGTGAGTGTTGAGGAAGGATTATGCTGCGAAGTTTGCTGAATAGTACCTATGCTTGTGCGGGTTGATACTTCAGGCAGAAGAATCGAATAATCTGGATGAATTGTTTTGGTTGCTGCTGCACTGGCGCGCTGGTTGGAGCTAGCTACGCGGTACGTACTATTCTTTCGTCAGTGTTTCTTATTGGATGATGAATCCATAACATCAGGTACCGTAAGTCTATTACAGGTACCTATAATGCTAGGAGGTAGGCACTACCTTTTGAGCAAGCTACAGATTTTTGCGCTAAAAAAGAAAACAGCCGCGATTGCACGCGCGCGTATCGTACAGTGCATTCGGAAGAGTACTCGCACTCGACACTGTTCTGGTTCAAGTACGTCTCCACCAAACAGCAAATTTGATTTTCCTTTTTTCTTCTCTATCATAATGTCATCGGCATTCGTATTAGAGTCTCGGAACAGGCCTTCAATGCTTGTTCAGGTCCATGAGGCCTCTTGCGTGCTCAACGATCGCCTAGAAGAGATTCGGCGCTCGTCATTCAAGTTGCCAGCGTTTCCCAAACCGGCGGACACACCAAAGACGAGCGTTACATATCATTTAGCTTCCTCCCGGAGTTGCTTCATTTTGAGCTTGAGCGGATTGGGCTTCGGGCAGCTCACAGTAGACGCATCTTCGCCGTAACTTTCGTAAAATGCTTCACAGCATTGGTAAAGTCGCTTGATTGCAGTTTGGCATTTGGTCTCGTTGTAGCCATTGCTGGTAAGACAGTCTTGTAGTATTTTGGTCAGTATTTTATCTCCATCATTTATACTTGTGTCTGGAGGAAATACTTTGAATTGCACACTGCCCACGTGTCAGGTCACAGCGGCCACTCTAATATCTTTGGTTTTGGAACTTACTGCGCGTCGGTGGCAAGCAGGCTTTGCTTCGATATCATCTTTCAGAGCCTATTGTTGTATGTTAGCTTCTCCCATGCGTTTTACTCTGTAGTTTATCGCGAGACGAACCATGGTCGCGTATAATATAATAAGTTGCAGCGCGTGTTGGTTCTGCAGTTCAATGTAGCACCAAGTGAGTATACAGTATGCATACGAACTGTGATGGTATAGATGTTTATGCAAATGCCTTGCGTCTTTTGTAATTATAATAAATGTTAGTATGTGACGGAAGAAGGGGGATATAAATGTGGATCAGATAGATAAGACTGATGTCATGCTTCCTCACCTTTAGTAGCTACCCTAATTGGAGGAGAAACACGTTTCTTTACACCATCCAAGGTATTCCAATATCCAGCCTGGTAGGCAAGGTAGGTTAGTATATATAGGCAAGGGACTTAGGGCATATAGTTGCTATAGTTATTTGGAGAGTGACATTAATATACTAGGCTAGGATAAATATATACGTTATCATAATATCTGCAATACTGCTCAATCTCTATAAGTAATAATTAAAATAATAAATCTCTAACAGTTAAGCTGTATAAGAATTATAACATCTTCAACTGCATCAATCTCTAACAGTTAAATACCTAGGTTTGTAATCAGCACCGAGCTTCCAGCAACCAATTAACACTACTATCATTTTGGGTGTAGGGTATGAGGAGTCCAGGGGTTTCGACCAAAGCGGGAGATAGCCAACCAAAGACAGTAATTCGTCTCTCGGCTCCACCTATACGCTCAAGGTTGGGCTTTTTCGCCCGCTTGACGTTCAAGTGAGTGCTGAACGAAGCGCGAGAAGCAAGTGACCTCAGCAGGTAAGTTTAAGGTTGGTTGCCTTATCCGTCTGTCTATCTTAGTAGGCTCATCACTCACCATACTCTTTCATACCTCTCACCAACAACAAACTTGATCATCCTCCCCCCCCCCCCTCGCACACACACTCTGGCCGCCCGATCTTAATTTCTTCCTCAAGACGCTCGTAGCTCGCCGCTCTACGTCTTGCCGGCCAAACGCGCATAACGCGATCATCACCCCCACTTGCCCAACTTGCCATCAACGACCATCGTGCCAAGGTAATATTCTGATTATTGCGATGTTTCACCACACTTCCACTCCTGCACTTCATCTCGAGCCACGCGCTGACGGTGTTTCATACTAAGTGCATAGATTCCATCCAGAACAATTCAAAATGTCCAACGAGAACGAGAACGGAACTCCTGGCGAGCAGGCACCCGCCAACTCCGAGCACCTCAACATCAAGGTCACCGACAACAACAACGAGGTTTTCTTCAAGATCAAGCGCACTACAAAGCTTGAGAAGCTTATGGGCGCTTTTTGCGAGCGCCAGGGAAAGGCGACGAGCTCCGTGCGATTTCTTTTCGACGGCACGCGAGTCCAACCCACCGATACGCCCGATGCGGTACGTTTTCGCTTTTATATTGTAGACACGGATGCTTGATATATGTTCAAATCGCACCCTACTGTCAACTCTCCGGATAGATCACACATGCTGACAAGTTACATCACACAGCTCGAGATGCAGGATGGCGATACCCTTGAGGTCCATCAGGAGCAGGTGGGCGGGTCTGCACAGTAATAGAGAGGGGAAATTCTGAGGAAGAATTACCAGGAGGAAGATACCAAAAGAGATGAACACACAACAACGATGTTCTTGAACTGGATTTCGATTAACCCTGGCTGTACCTTTGGCTCTGTGTACATCAGATGAGAGGGAGACTGAAACAACAAGTCAACGAATGATTTACGACAGACAAAACACTACACAATCAACCTCAAATCCCTCTATTCCTGCCGTGACTTTTGTGGTAAATTGTATAATTTTCTTCTCTCTTCCGCAGTAGAGGCACAAACGACCTGTGTGTTTTAGCCTCATAGAGAATACGCCCATCCAATCTCGCTCTTGAGGCAACATTTACAAAACAACAATGCGTCATATTCACACAGATATGGGGGAAACAACTCGATACGTATGAAGTAGGCGGAACTGAAGCTTGTGTTGGCCATTGAAAGTCGAAATTAAGGACTCACGGTTCGCGCCGTGTCTGTTTTGCCTTATAGCCAAGATGTTTCTACATGATCAAGTTGAGCGCTGAGTGCGCCGCTCCCCTGGAAGCACTCGTGAAGACAAAATCAGAAGCACAAAACAAATCATATGCTGACCGGCAAACCTGAAGGGAAACAGACCAACCACGAAAGAAACGCATGCAGAAATCAAACACGCACGCCGAAATCACACACATCATCATCATTACGCTTTGAGTTCCATAGCTCGGCATCCAGTACAGAGCACGATAGTGCCTTCGGGCACATGCTTAGTGAAGATTTGACCGTCGTCGAAACCGCCCTGACACTCAGCGCATCGGAAGCAATGCTCATGCCATTCTCCGCCTAGCGCTTGGATATACTGTCCGATGACAGCTGTACGACATTTTCTGCACTTCGGAGCTCGTCGTTCGGTGCGCTTCGTCTGGCAGTTGATGCACCACGCATAACCATCCTTCTCAATGTGCGTCATGCCATGTTCGAATGGGTCACCGCATTCGGCACAGAAGAAGTGACCGTAGTGCCAGTGAGCTCCAAGAGCGACTATGTGTTCACCGAGAATAGGGGTCTGACAGTGCTTGCAACGCGGCGCGAACAGCTCATGCCAATCGAGGTGACAAAAGAACCGTAGACGCTCATCTCCGTCTTCGGCCATCGTTTTGCCCGGCTCCTCTTCGAGTATCTCACCAGTCGCACGACGTCTGATGCGAT
Source organism: Fusarium miscanthi (assembly GCA_014898875.1). Taxonomy (NCBI): domain Eukaryota; kingdom Fungi; phylum Ascomycota; class Sordariomycetes; order Hypocreales; family Nectriaceae; genus Fusarium; species Fusarium miscanthi. Next base: position 50,779 of record JAAVUA010000204.1, read on the forward strand.
CAAGCCGGTCCTGGCGAAGGTGATCAGGCTCATGACTAATCTCCATCGCCTGTAGGTTAGTACCACAAGTATAGCAGCTGAAACACTGCGGATGGAATCGTTCACTGCTTCCCGCTAGGGCCACAAAACGCCCTTCAATGGGCATGCCACATTCGTGACAAATCGTGACAGCTCGCCTATTGCTGCCAGGGGCTGGGGACCAATGGCCACGAGGCTTTTGCGCAGAACGGGGTGCTCCCCTGGCAACGGGATCAGGTAGCGGACGGGAGTGTGAATTCGGTTTCTCGCCAGGGAGTATGATTGCAGGAATGCTGCCTCCCCTACCCGGAGCCTCATCGATAGCAATACCGGGGACGTTGATCGAAGGTACGGAGCCTCTAGGGCTATGAGAAGTCTCGTCTACGCAGATCGACGGGATTTTCGTTCCCGTTGGCGCCCTGGGCATCGGCGAACTTTCCTCCGCCACAACGATACCAGGTACCGCCATGGGTTTCTCCGGCTGGGCGAAGGAGGAGGAGGATCTGCTGGGGGATGCCGGAAGCGACCGGTCTGGGGTGGTATCAGTGGACTCGTCCGGGGCTTTCCAGTTGGCGTCGAAGCTTACAATGGGCCGTCCCGGACTGTCACTGACGGCTGTGGGTTCCGGGAGGTTTGGGCTGCGACCTTTCAAGCGCATGCTCGTGGCCGCGCGAATGTCCTGACTCCGAACTTCCATGCCGTTCTTTCTCTCAACCTTGTCATCGACAGAGACGGAGCCATCGTTGGAGCGGTTTCTTGTATAGAGAGGATTGCGAGAGCGTGTGGGAGGATTGCGGTGTATTTCAACTCGCTCAAGGGGCTTAGACTTTTCTTCCTCTTCCAGTGGAGGTTCGAAGCGGACTCGGTTTGTGGCTGTCTGAGCTCGATTGCCAAGCTTCTCAGGTGATGCACGACCAGAAAACCTCACGTTATTTGAAGTTGAGACTTCAGGTTCTTCCCAAATCTGATCTTCTGAAAAGGGACGTCCGACTTCCCCGCTGATGTTTCTTTTTAGACTTCCCTGGCGTCTCTGCTCCGGAGCCCTGCCTGAACGCCCAATGCTGCCATATGTCTTGTTCTTGTGATTTGGCTGTATGCTTGGCTGCCCCTGCTCCAACTCAGGTCGGCTTTCACGTTCAATGCCTTCACCATCTGAAGAACTGCCTGAGCATGATCGTGTAGCACCGACACTAGCAGTACGAGCATGGGCGTAGCTATTCTTTCTCAGGTGTGGCTTGTAGCGGTAAGGCCCGTCGGGACGGGGAGAAGGTGTGCCATGTTGATGTTGCCAGACAAGCTCAGCAGCTTCATCAAGAGCAGCATTGTATAGACGAGTATCATCCTCAGGGGTCTCCTGAACAGGTGATTTTGTACTCTTCCTTATGTCCATCTCCTCCATTGCGTCACGCAATGAGCTTGCCTCCTCCTTCTCCATCCATCTTTGACCTCGTTCCATGTATGTGGCTGAGGGCACAACGTCCGATGGCCTCAAAGGGTTTGTAGCTGAAGTTGGGTAGTAGTCTGGGCTTTTTCTGCTAATTGTAGAGTATCTAGAGGCAAGACTGCCACCAGCAACGCTAGGACTTTTCGAGTCCTTACGGTCAAGCATAGGCGGTGCGCTCTCGGCAGGAGAAGCAAGATCAGGTGTGAATCGGCCTATACTATGGCGGTGTAAACTTGAGCGGCTAGGAACTGGACGGGCACCAGCTGGTTGAGGTCTTGCACCTCCAGGTCTGGTGACTCGGTTTGACCGAAGACCTGCGAGGTAGGAGGCTATTTAGCAGAGGGACAAATTAGCCAAGGACTTTCGCCACCATACTCAATTCCGTGTGTCATACCGAACTGCTCGTCTGTCATGTAAGAAGGTGACGGAGGAGTCACTTTGCGCTTCGGCTCCATCATCCTTGCTGTGCCTGGCATCTCTGCCAGAAGATGAGGGAAAGAGATTTATGCGGTATGGAGGAATAATATTCTGCCCGGGCAGAGAAAGGGGGTCAAAGAGGTGGCCAAGGCGGTAAATAAGAAGGGTTTTGAGAAGGTATAGTATAGAGGGTGATGAAGGATAGCTTTACTATGAAGTAGTTAGTGGTCGATAGTTTTAATGATGATCGCAAATCGAGCCGGCTGGGGTTGACCAGGCAACGCGATGACAGATGGCTGGCTGGTTTGGTTGCGTTAGGGCATCACCACCAGCAACAAAAGCCTCTGTCTAAGTATGAGACAGGAATAAGAAAACTTATGATCCCCTTAATTTTTGTTATTGGAAGCTCTCCAAGGTGCAGGGAGTCAATATATGGAAGTTCCTATGAATTTCTATAGTGGATAATCGTCCACCGCCATCTGCTAGGTTCTTATGATACAGTAGTTGAAGCGGGGACTGGAGGTTTGATGTGTATTGCTCTCATTTGCTCGAATGCTATCTTAGTAAGGGATCAGAGTCCTCAGCCTCAATGTCGGCACATATAAGGTAGTGTGTACGAGACTCGGCTCCTTACCTACCTTACTTAGGTACCTAAGTTGTTGACTCCCGTGCTTACCTACTAACCCAGGTAATCCAGGCAAGACGTATTGACCAGTCTCCTTCAATCCTTGGTTCTCCCATCACTCTCTAGCGTCGCTTTTACAGCTGAAGGAGGTGGAGATGCTGTGAAACCAAGGTTCTTGAATTCGTCCCTAGCCATCAAGTTTCTAAAATACCCGTCACTATTAGCCCGCTTTGTTCCGAGATATTTGTCTACGTGTATGCGTCACAAGTCAAAGAATTAGGCTCACCTGTCCATTCTGCATGATAGATACGCCTTTGCAAGGTCGCGACATTCTTCGTCATTTAAACCTCGCACTTTTTTCATACATGAAAGATACTTTGTCATGTAAGTCTTGCACTCGCCTGCATTTGCTTTGGTCAAACTTATTCCATTGAATGTGTTGTTTTGTACAGTCCACTCACCATCATGATCCAGAGGGAAGCTTCCACGCTGTGGTCTGCTCAGAAGGACACAACTGTTTAGTGAAATGTTCTCAGTAGACGATGTTAAAACTCACGGCGTTGGCTTTGTAGTTGGCAAAGGGCCGGGACTACCGAAAGTACTCATGATTCCGCGTCTGTACTGGTCTTCTGGCTGATTTCAAGTGCATCTATTGCCTTCTTCATGTTCCTTTAGTACAGTAGAAAAGTCAGGCCTTGTGGCGAACCTCGTTAAAGCACCTAGTGGTGGATAAGAACATCTTGTCATGTGTGGCTGGTGACCTGAAATCAGGTGTGAAAGCGGTAGGGGAGGCACCTCATAGCCGAGAAACCTCCGGTGGAGTAAAGCCGCCTAGGTACGTAGAGCTAGGCATTGCAAGGCCTAAAAAATAGGTGCTAGGTATCCATACCTACCTGCATTACCTTGGCCTGGGGGTGTCCGGTTGAACATTATGCAAATACACGTGAATCACACCAAAAGTGCTCTCGACTCCACTGCGCAAAGCGAAGCAAAGCAAACCAAAGCCATCCTCAGCCTGAGCCTGAGCCTCCCAGACTGAACCGCATGAACTCCCGGAACTGACGACGGATTTTGAATTTAGCGACAACGCGCGCATTATTCGAAACATCCTCCTTGTCCTTGTGTTTGCCTTGGGTTTCGTGACGGACGCTTTACTTGACGCTACCTACTGTCCTGTCCTGTTGTTTCTGTCATCGGTATATCTCAAACTCGCTCGTCACAAAATCGGACTCTTATCATCATGGCTGCTCTTGGCGAGGATCTGCTCACCACAGTCAACAAGCTGCAAGACTTGGTTTTCAATACCATTGGCAGTGACTCTTTGGATCTCCCTCAGATCGTACGCGGTTTTTGCTACCTGAATTGGTCACTCTAGCATTGACTGACCGTTTGCTTAGGTTGTTGTCGGTTCCCAATCTGCAGGCAAATCTTCTGTCCTTGAGAACATCGTCGGCCGAGACTTTTTACCGCGCGGAGCCGGCATCTGCACTCGTCGTCCCCTGATCCTTCAGCTCATCAACGTTACCGAAGATGAAAACGCTCCCGACCCTGCAAGCGATCCTTATCGATCCCCCGGTGCTGCTCGCCGTTCCGAGTGGGCAGAGTTCCACCACATACCCAACCGGAGGTTCAATGATTTTGGCGATGTCAAACGCGAAATTGAGAACGAGACCTCCCGAGTTGCTGGCAACAACAAGGGCATCAACCGACAACCCATCAACCTCAAGATCTACTCTCCTCATGTTCTTAACTTGACTCTTGTAGATCTGCCGGGACTAACCAAGGTGAGCTTCCTGTTCTTTCCATCTCAACGATCTTTAGCTTCGCTTTGCCCCTGGACATTACTGATCATAGCCCATCCATAGGTCCCCATTGGCGACCAGCCTACCGACATTGAGAAGCAGACTCGAAACCTTATTTCCGAATATATTGCCAAACCTAACAGTATTATCCTCGCCGTGTCTCCCGCTAACGTGGATATCGTTAACTCGGAAGCCCTCAAACTCGCCCGCCATGTTGACCCCCTTGGCCGAAGGACTATTGGTGTCTTGACAAAGGTTGACCTCATGGATCATGGCACAAACGCTCTAGATATTCTTTCAGGCCGTGTCTATCCTCTAAAGCTTGGTTTTATCGGCGTTGTCAATCGATCGCAGCAGGATATCCAAGGAAATAAGCCTATGGAGGATGCTCTCCAGGCCGAGGCCGACTTCTTCAAGCACCATCCTGCCTACCGTAACATCTCCATTCGATGTGGCACTCACTACCTGGCCAAGACCCTCAACACTACTCTGATGGGTCATATCCGTGAGCGTTTGCCCGACATCAAAGCTCGACTCAACACTCTTATGGGGCAGACGCAACAGGAGTTGGCCAGTTATGGTGACATGCATTTCAGTGGAAAGGAGCACCGTGGCTCTCTGATCCTCCAGCAAATGACACGCTTCGCCAACTCTTTCATTTCTTCCATTGATGGTACCTCGACCGAGATTTCTACCAAGGAGTTGTGTGGTGGCGCTCGTATTTACTACATTTTCAATTCTGTCTTCGGCAGTGCACTTGACACTATCGACCCTACATCTAACCTCTCCGCCCTCGACATCCGGACCGCGATCCGAAACTCTACTGGACCCCGACCTAGTCTTTTTGTGCCGGAGATGGCTTTCGATCTTCTGGTAAAGCCTCAGATCAAGCTTCTGGAAATTCCTAGTCAACGTTGTGTTGAACTTGTGTACGAAGAGCTGATCAAGATTTGCCACACTTGTGGCTCCACCGAGCTTTCACGATATCCCAGACTTCAGGCCAAGCTCATCGAGACAGTCTCAGACTTGCTCCGTGAGCGTCTTGGTCCTGCTTCGTCATATGTCGAATCACTCATCTCTATCCAGCGCGCCTATATCAATACTAATCACCCTAACTTCCTTGGCGCAGCCGCCGCCATGAGTAACGTAGTCAGTGCAAAGCAGGAGCGAGAAAGAAAAAGGCTGATCCAGGAGGAGCGCGAGCGCCGAGAGAAGCGGCGTCTGCAGGAGCTTGAGGCCGATGGTGATGGTCCTGAAAATGAGGACGGTGTCAGTGGCCCTCTTGATAAGCCTGAAAAGACTAAGTCAGGAAGAACCAAGGCCACGAAGCCTCCTCGAAGCATATCGCCTTCTCTTTCAGTCCGCGAGAACGGAACCTCCAGCCTTGCTGCCACTATGAACGCAACACATTTAAACGGCACTCTTCGTTCAGCTTCACCTGCTCGACTCAACCAACAGGGACTTGGGGGTGCCCGAGATTCCTTCTTGAACTACTTTTTCGGCAAGGATGGCCAGACCATTGGCGGTCCCCTCCCCAGCCCTGGCGCCATGCCCAATATGCCTAACGGACGACATATCAGCCAAAACTCGGAGACTAGCTTCCCTATTGTGCGTCGGGAGAGGGAGTTTGCCCGGCCATCTACAGCGACAACAATGGCCCCCGAGGATGACTTGTACGATAGAACAGGGAAGAACTACGGCTTAGCATCCCAGATGGTAAGTTCCGAGGATCTACAGGTGCCCGGTCTCCTCTTCTCACACGAAACTAACCCCCACCACCAGGGTGAATCCGCGGAGCCAGCTATGACAGATCGCGAGGCCATGGAGACGGAGCTTATTCGAGCTCTTATCTCTTCCTACTTCAACATTGTTCGCGAGTCCATCGCCGACCAGGTCCCTAAAGCTGTCATGCATCTCCTCGTTAACCACTGTAAGGACGTTGTTCAGAACCGCCTCGTTAGCGAGCTCTACAAGGAATCTCTTTTTGAGGAGCTCCTCTACGAGGATGATGGCGTCAAGAAGGAGCGGGAGAAGTGCGAGCGCCTGCTTCAAACCTACCGTGAGGCCGCTAAGATCATTGGTGAGGTGTTGTAGATTCAGCACTGATTTTGATCTATGGATTTCTGGCAAATGGTCACCATGCGACAGCGTCCCGTTCAACCTGACAATAATGAAGAAAAGAAGGACCAGTAACAGCCATATTCGGATGGAAGGATAGACTCGAAGGAGAACGGCGGAACATAACTTGGAAATACCAAACAATGTCGATCGCTTTTGGACAAGGGCTCGGGCTCTTGAACCAATCTTGGCTGCTCCGCTCCTCAATGGAGCAGAGCAGGAGAAGCAGAATAAAGGAGAGAAACGAAAGAAGAAACGAGAGAAGAAAAGAGTGTTGTAATTTTGTTCTTTTCGTCATCATCGTTTTCCCTCTTGTACATCACCAACTGGCATTGGAATTGCGGCCAGACTCAGCTTTAGTTTCTGATAATGGCTCTAATGAAAAGACGGGATCGGAATACAAGAGGAGGGCTTGTATGTATGGATGGATGTATGTATGTAAAAAAGCAAACCAAACTCGGCTCGTCGTCCTAGCAGAATACACACAATGTACTACTTTATAATACCCGTTGAATGATGAATACGTTCTCTGAACTGCCTGAGGATAGGACCGACTTCAAATGGAGAAAGACATTATACACACGATGTTACAGTGATTTGTATATATAGATATGTATACACGAATTGGCACTAGTTAGTTGGTGTCAATTCCTCAAGACAGTAAATCATCGCTGGTTCCCATGGTCCGCCGGTGTTGTCCCTGTTGCACAAGAAGAATATCGCGGGCTGTCGTTATAATTAGGCATAAGAGCAAGCCGGCTCGGAATATGAGGGTCTGCTTCATAACTTAGGTTGTAGCCTGAAGGGCCCTGAGCTATTCCTCGTTGAGGGAATATGCTCTGCTCTGACTGTCTAGTCTCATAGGCATGGTATGGCCTGTCAGCCTGCCGTACAGGGCGCCTGATGAAGTAGTCGCCGTCCGGGTGATGAACCTCGATGACTTCATATGTATCTGAATGCTCCAGCGGGGGACGAGTACTGCGACGATTATAATGGACATGATCAGGATTAGCTGGGAGATCGAAGTGGCGTTCTGGTGGTGCATATTGAGACCAAGGGCTAGGTTCTCTGTAATATAATTGGTTATGGCTGTTAAACCATGAGGGTGAAGGTCGGGCATGCTCGCCAAACCTTTCAGCATTGACTGGGCCATATCTGGATTCTTGTGGTAGGGTATTTCGGGCTCTAAGACCTCTTCCAATCTCCCGTCCAGATTCATCAACGTAGATGACCTCCTCTTCAACTATTTGATGGTTCTGAGCCGCATGAGGTTCTTCATGCCCCCTTCTTTCAACCTCCGCGTAGCTGGGTGCTGCAGCGACCGAGGTCGGATGATGGTCTTGAGGCCGGTCGCCAACCGATGCGCTTCTGTTACGTGGACTAGCTGGTTCTGGGCCCAAATAACGCTGTTCTCGGGCGTCACGGTAATCGGAAGATTTTTCTTCGCGCCAATGAGCCTTGTTCCGCGGCTCCGTGGGATATGAAACATGACAAGTGGCGACTTCCTGCTCAGTCTCGACTCCGACGTCAACCTTGCTTCTGATATGTGGATCTTGAAAGTTTTCGAAGTCCGATGGCGGGTAGTTGCCAAACGTTGAAGCACTATCAACGGCATGGGATGCAGGTTTCCCTTGTATCCTGCTAGCCCCGACCATCTTTCGGCCATAAACCTCGCTTGCTGGACGGAGATGCGGTATGCCTGGCTCAGACTCGATATGTGTAGAAAGGCGCAGGTCTAGTCGACTTGATGCCAAGGACTGACTTCCCAGATCCGCATGACTCGGCTGCTGCGTCTGCTCCCTCACATGCCCGACATCACTTTGCTGGCGTTCTTCCCTTGCTCGATTGTTTGGCAGAGCCGTGAATATCTGAGCTGGCGTCTGCACTGACACCCGCGGAGGTGGTGTGTTACTGGGCGTTGTTTGCGCAGGCTTCGAAGCATATTTGTCTATGAAGGCCTGTTCGAATGCCCAGGGAAGAGCTTCCTTAACAAGAGTGTACAAGACAGAGTCTCCCCGAGTCTTGATTTCCAGTCCAGCCATTCGCTCGTTTTCAGGCATTTTTATCATTTCTGTTCGCCAATCCATATGTGCTCGTCCTTGACTTCTTGGCTTTTCGACATGTTCTGATTCAAAATGTCTGGCAAGTTGAGGGACATGAAATATGTTGTCGTCGTTGCACACCTTGCAAGAAACTCCGTTGAGAGCCCTCAGGCTGCGTAATTTCTTATTTTTCGACGTGGCTTCAATGAACAGCGACAACGGTAGAATCTCGCTCTCAGACTCCTCGAACAGTTTGTTAGCATGGTAAATGGCGACGTAAGCCCGAACTGCAGGCGGGATCTTCTTATGATGCCCAACCTTTGACCAGACAGATTGAGTGCCCCTGACGAAACTTTCATGTTGGTATTGATGAGTGCTGTTGACTGAGGCGATGTTATTGTTATCGTGATAGTTGGAGTATGATCCACATACGGAAGTGTTGGGAACTGAAACCGGAGGTCTTGCGTAGCTGTTCAATTGTCTTTGAGAGCTATGTGCCATCCCTGAAGAAAACGGTGCTGTGTATGCAGAATATGTTGCAGGGTCGTAATATGTTGCTGTTGAGTAAGTTGGACCGTAGGTATGGGCTGAATCTTGCCCGTAAGCAGATATAGGAGGAATTGGAGGCCTGGAACTGTAATGCGGAAATGGCGGAGCTTCTGCGCCGTAAACAGGCAGAGCATATCCTGCTGGTGTACGAGGGTGAAAGACAGAATAGCTTTGTTGAATTGGAACATTTGATACGAGTGAGTTGCGTGGTTCGTTATCATAATAGGCTTTCTCTTTGGCGAGAGGCTCAGGACAAAAAGGAGGCACTTCTGGCCACTCCGCTCTCCAGTGCACGACAACATTACCCAGACTGAGAGCAACCGTGTGCTTGGCTGCATAGTGTTGAAGCACACCCTCGAATCCAAAGAATTTCAAGACTCCATTCACACCTAGGCAGCTGTTACAAAGAAACAACTCCTTGCGCATAGGTTCGGTACGGGGCTTGACTTTGACATCAAAGACCCACTTCATGTTCTCCAGTGTCAACCGTTGAGTCCAAGGCCCCTCTAGGGGCTCGACAATCGGCTTCTTCCCTGCCGCGATTGTGGCAGCAGTGTCCTTTGCAACTTCGGCATAGAACCTTTTGCGAACGTAAAGCAGCACATCTGCGGCGTATTGTGGACAATTTTTTCTCTTGACCTTGGCATCGTTGTTCCACCTTTCGATGATTTCATCTGCATATTCTGATATGCGCGCTCGAACGGGCCCCTGGATATCATCCCATTCCTGGTCTGTAACTTCTCTTGGTTCCCTAGTGGGCTTGTTGTCAGCCTCCATCGTCGGGAGCTTGTCTCCAAGTGTTTGGGGGTTGCTACAATTCTGCTTCTCTCGCAGCTCAGCTTCTACCCTCTGAGCGAGAAGACGGGGCTTCAAGAGTTCCCATGCGTGATCATCAAGCGGCGTGATGAGTTGAATTGCTGCCTGAAAGGATGGAATATGTGTCAGAACAGTCGCAGTCAACGGAGGATCAAGAAGCATGGCTCGATTCTCAATGTCAGTCCGTCTTTGAGCCTTGAGGTGAGCCGCCTCCTCCTTCGTCCGCTTTTGCTGAACTGGAGTCCGTAAGGGGTGGAGGTTAGCCTCCACCCGCATCATTGGCCCAAGGGTGTCATCTGCAACAAGTGCTTGGCGATGGTGCTCACCGATTGATTGAGTGAGATCTGATGAAGTCTTGCCAAGGGGAGCTGAAATAACCAGAGGCGTAAATGAGAATGGAGCTTCTGCTTTGGCAGCAGTCTTCGGTGCCTGAAACTGAGCCATCCCACCTGAACCAGCCCATTTTTCCCAACGAGAGGCATCGGCTAGAGCCTGCTTTCCTCGGATCTCTAGGCCTTTGATCCACTCTTCGGCAGCAGCAGACCCAAGCGCCTTGACATTTTCGAATTCCAGCTTGATTTGTTCAACATGCTCCGACCAGAAGAGTTTGGTGACCTGGATGTGTGGTGGCACATTTCCCGTCTGTATGGCACGGGGATGTATAACATGCATATCGGCATCCACAAGTACCGGAGGAAGAGCTGGGAGCAGAACGGAAGGGAATGAAGAAGACAAGAGAAGTTCTAGTTCCTATTGCTGACGTTAGAAATGCATCCGGCGAGAATCCTGGAAACGCCCACCTTGATGCCCTTTTTCTTCAGGCAATTTCCGCAAGCGAAGACACAAAAGGGGAAAATGGGACAGACGTCAGTTAGGCCTGGACCACGACACCAAGCTTCGTTGTTCGGAGATGCTAGCTTTTTCTGGCCCTGCAAACCACAGAGTTGGCAAGACACAGAAAAAACGAGACGCCACATTTGAATCTCCGATTTCCCCTTTAGGGGTGCAGGCATGCGCGGCCAAAACAGTCTTCTTGAAGCTTGCCAGATGGCTTCTGGCTTCAGTAAAGGAAAGGATGACGGTATGTCATTATAACACACTGGGGAATGAGTGGAAAGGGGGCTAAGAAAGGCATGGAATAGTTTGTTGACAGTCAACAAACGACCCAGGTCTCTGGGTGGTACAAGGGTGAAGATATGTTGCCATATCTGTTCTGGGAGCTGCTTGGCTCGATCCTTCACAGCACTTTGAGCCAGCGGGCCTGGAAGACCGGCTTGACCAAGCTTAACTTTCTTAGTTTGCGGGACAGCCTTGAAATCTATTGACGGTCGCCTTTTTTTTGAGGGCTGGGAGATGGCATCGAGTAGAGCCGCTGCAGGGTCATAGCTAGAGGCTTCTGAGGGCTCATAATCCAGATCATCAGCCATGCGCACGTCGGCCTCGCTTCTACCACTGGTTGTTGATGCTCCTGGGGTGATGGTTAAACCAGAGGCGTCGGCCCCTTGATTCCCTTGGATAAGCATCCCTCATCTGACGCGCTACTGAATAGCAGTGATGAGTAAGAAGAGGAGGCACAAAAAGAAACAACTTGCTTGATGGATCATCAAGCATGTGGAGTGAAAAAGAATGGTCAACACTTGTCTGCGTAAATGGTAAGGAGCAATGGGGAAAGATATCGCGTTGCAATCTAGTGTAAGCAATAAGGATCGGAGGCTCAAACGTTGCCTGTTCCTCTGTACAAACCAAGCGTTGCTCGTAATGCGGCGTGAAGGAAATTCACGAAGTTGTCTTGAATTGGGGAGCGATACCTTAGAGAAGGGAGAAGGAACCCAAAAGTTCTGAACTTATCGATAACAGCGCCGGCTGCTGGGGGGTGGGGGGCACTTTGATTACCTACTAAGGTACCTTACCTATTACTAGTACCTATAGTACTAAGGTACCTTAGTACCTTGGTTAGTACCAACATATTTGCGAGACTAGGAATCAAATTTGGAGCCCCATCATTGGGGTATTTAAATAAGTAGAGTTGCTTGATTTTACATTCATTTGTTGCCCATCATAACATTACAGCACAAGACCAACTATCTTATCTGATTGCTGCAGCATCATTGCATGTTGGCATCTCTGCCACCCCCCTGTCCTGGTGCTTGTGACGTGCTTCCACTACGACCACCCAACGATGAGGTCTGTGCTGGGGATGACTGATCTCCTCCAGCGCCGTATATCTGAAAACTCTGGTCTGCTCCCCAGTTGGCCATCTGCGTATAATTTTCGAAGGCGTTCTATTCGAAGTTAGAAATGGGTACAAGTGATCTCTTGACGGAACGCTTCTTACCCAGTCAAAATTCGCGCCCATATCCATCCCCGTGTTAGTGTTAGCTCCCATGTTGCTGAACATGGAAGAGAAAGGAGAAGCTGGACCAGCCCCAGCGAATCCATCGGTTTGAAAATCAAGTCCTTCAGACCCAGGCATGCCAAAGTCCATACCCATAAAGGCGGCCGGGTTAGGCGTCGAAAAGGGGTTGGCCGTCGCATAGAAATCGGGCAGGCTGTTTGGTGAGACGAAACCCGGGGCAGTAGCCGGCGAAACATCACTCCCAACACCCTGCGTCAAGCCTGGCATGGGCGAAGGAACGCCCGGCATTTCTGAACTGATCGAGGCAGGGTCCTTGATCTTATCTAGCATGATATCAATGACCTTGGCCGCCTTGAATGCTTCCATTGAGGTATCTGCAAGTGTGTTCCAAATGTCTCTTGCTGTTTCTAAACTGCCAATCATTTTGGATCGTTGGTCGTCGTCCCAAGTTGAAGCACCCTCATCGTCTTGGGGAACCGAAGACTGCGCGGCAATGTTGTCAAAATGGAGATCAAGAATGATCAGCATTGCAGGCAACGTAAAGTCTTTGGTAGCAATCGACTTCACAAACCAACTGACTGAGCGCAGCCTTCCATTGGATTGTGATTCTCGGTACAATACTGCCAAATGATCGAGTGCAGTCAATGATGCTTCAATCGCGGCTCTCCGAGAGTGTGCATATCTTGCGCTCTGCCTCGCCCTGGGAAGGTATTTGCGGTGAAGTAAGCATAAAATCTTCTGGTATAAAATGTCGACATTGAACCTGGCGATGATCAAAGTCACTGGATCATGGGACCCTTCTAATGTCGTTAACTTTAAATGCGGCGGTAATTCTTGCATGATCTGTCGTAGTTTGGCATCAAAGCGAACAATCTCGTCGTAAGGCACATGCTTGCCAACTTGCCCCGTAGCCTGGAGGATGTTGCCTAACTCAAAACATAATCTTGACTTGGCAATCATGTAGGCGATGGGAGTAGCGACGGTCGATGGCCGAGAAGGGGGCAGCTCCTTGATGCTGGGATTGAACTCATCGTCAAATATGTTATTGGGGAGTTGGGTGTCGCAATCATTTTCGTAGATCATGCTGGGCAGAGAAACCTGATGTGAGAAGATAACATCCGACATTCGTACGAGAGCCCACGTCCGCCGTCTCATTTCCTAAGCATGGTCAGCAAATCGATGTTAGCAGCGTGCCGGCGTTCAGCTCACAGCTTGAAATGGTGTTATTGACGGAAACCATTTGGCGTCTCGGTGGTAACCCATTCGATACGCGATTCGAACAATCAGAGACACGATTAGCCACAACCCTAAATCAGCATCCCATCGAGACGAATATTCTCCAAATACATAGAGTATCATAGTCTCAACCGTGTATTCGTTAGGTTTTGTATAGTCTGATTTAATCAGGCATTGTACCGTGCGTAACCGGTATTCATTTGCAAGCTCAAGGGTTCGCCCTCTCCACTCAGGAGGTTCGTCACCGACTTTATGGTAACTCAGCATTGCTAGGCAGAGAACCGAGTAGAGCATACCAAGCCACATAATGGGCGTCTTGTTAGGATCTTGCCAGTGGTCTTTCAGCTGCTGTTGAAATGTTGGCCCATGAATGATGTTGACAGCATTATCCATGGAGTTGAAGTATCGACTGCAGAGCGTCAGAACGGCAGACTTCGGGGGAAGCTCTGCTCTTATTTCAATCTCGGATGCAGGGAGTGCTCCTAGCAGAAGTGTCGGCCCCTCTCTTGCAGCCATAGGTTTTGAGGATTTGACTCGTTCATAACTTGTTTCTAACTCCTTTTTGTGAGATGTGAAGTAGTTTTTTACCTCAGATATATCGGCAAGGAGGGTATGCCAATGTTCCTGGCCAACGTACAGCGACTTGCCTTTGTCCGTGTCCACTTTAAGAAAACCTAAGGACGTGGCCAGTCCCTCCTCTTCGTCACTGTTTTCCTCCTCATCATATGCCATTGCATTGTTGTCTCCTTTTCCAGCCTTCGTGGAAGATCCACTGTCCGTGGTGGATTGTGTTGTCGCTGCTCCAGCGGCTGCGGCGGATGCAGCATCTACATTAGCACCTCCGTGCATAAGGGATAAAACTAAGCCTTCTAAACGGTCAATACGATTCTGCATGTCATCAGGACTCGAGTCTCCTTGACTTTGATTCTTCTTGCGTGTAACCGGCGTGGCGTAAGAGCATGAGGTGGTCCCCATACCCTCACGCTTCGTACAGTTGCTGCAGGGATGACTTCTGTCACATTTTCTGACGGATATCAGTAAAGATGAGGAGTTGAGGTGTCATTTAAACTCACAACCTACAGACGATGTTAGTAAATATTGATGCAATGCTCTAGGGGTAACATACTTGCGCGTCCTACAAGGATAGCAGCTTAGAGGCACGCGATTCCTCTTCCTCACAACGCGGAACTGTTCCTCGGGAGAGCGGGCTCCCTGAGACGAGTTTGTCGAAGGAGGAGTTGGGGTCATTGTGACAAGGGGAACGAAACGGACAGGACGTTTCAACAGATGAGATGAGGGATCCGACTCCAATACTGACAGGCGATGATGAGACAAGAGTTGGTCAGGGTCAGGGGAAACCTCATCAATATATTGGGTCTTGAGCGGTTGGCGGAACCCAAAAGAGCTTATTATGAATAATACAGCGCCCTTCCAGAATACTGCCGCAACTACGGCAATCTGGTCAAGAGAAAACTTGTCTGACCAACCGGGAAATGCGGCTCCAAGAGTCAACCCGCCTGGTAAGCCAATGTTGATGTCGCAGCACAGTTGCGCAGGATAATGGAACCGTTTCGCTCCAAACGGTTTCCAGGACCCTGAGGTGGCGTTGATCAAGTCCGACACGTCCGCGCGCCCTTAGGCCTGCAGCAACAGCGAATTGACACGGTACAGCACAGCCTCCCACTTGAGGCACCGCACAGTGTGATACGGTGGAAATGAAAGGGCGGGTGGTGATGATCGGTGGAGATCAGGGGCCGGGGGCACCCAAAGCTGCAGTCTGCTGGAGATGTGTGACGGGGAATTCAAATCCAGGCAATGGGGTTTTGCAGGTCACTCGCTATAGTTGATGACCGAGATTGTAACGATAGCGAGGTCGCGATCCCGTCAGGGAGGAAGAAGACGGGAACGGGAGGCGAAGATAGCGAGGAGACGGCCCAAAAGAAGACGCCTGAGCTCAAGCTACCTATAGAGCGTTACAGATGGATTACAACTCCAGACAGAATGAAATGGATGGAGAATGGCGGGTTGTTTTTTTGTCGAGTCGAAATTACCCAGCAAGCTCAGTCAGCAGAGGAACAGAGGCTGTGAGGGCAGATGACGCAGGATATCTAACCAAAGGGTCAATGAGATGATTGAAGCTGATCATGGAGGTGTCGGTGCCTCCGGTGCCTTGCTTCAAATAAGGAGAAAAACGAGAAGATCTCTGAAAAGGGTGGAAAGGAAGAGGGCTAGATCCGAATCCAATTTTTGGTCTCCAGATGTCCCGTCAGCATCAGCCTTATTAAACAGCCCGGCAGCCTGGGAATGAGGAACAACCGAACTAGGCACCGTAGTCAAGTCAAGGAACGCGTGTGCATCCCAGCATCGATGTTAGATGCAAGTGGTGGGGTTGTTTTACATTCACAGAGACAAGGGTATTTCCTGTCTTCGTTCCTCGATTTAACAGAGCCTTTGTGATACCTCTGCTGTCTTGCACGTGCCTTTCCTGTAGGAAACATCCATCCCAGTGCTCTCTGCAATTGGCATAGTTACCTGGGCCTCTTTTTCATTAGTTTCTTTAACGTGATGGCTGAAGTCAGCCAGGCGCAGTGAACTCATCACTCAACGGGCGTTATGGCAACTAAGGTATCTCAATCAAACGAACCACAATCTACTAAAAAGAGTCAAAGTCACAAATCTTACTTGCCCACCTAGCCTGTGAGTCATTCTCGTTCATCGGATTCGACATCTGCTGTATGGATGCTCGGATTTCGGAGCCGGCCCATGTTTATCACCGATATTTGTCATTACCCTCCATCACACCACACTCTTCGCTTTGTATCTGAGGCCTTCTATAGGTAGGTAACCAATTTCCTGGCTCACAGTACTATGAAGGACGCTGTGTCAATCCCATCATATAGTACGTTATGCAAACCGAACATTGGAACCCAGTGGTGAATCCATCGCTTTGGCAAATTACAATGTGTCTGTAGCTAGGATCGCATGGAAAGGGTGGTATTTGCATTTCTCTCCATGCTTTACTATTCCTGTAGATATTGTGAACCTCTTCCCATCCAGCTTCAACATCCAGCTTCAGGCATAAGCTGATGTGAGCGATTAAATGTATTCGGGAACGCATGGTCCAGCCTAGCCATTCAGTGAGCCATTAGTTGCATGATAGGTTCGACAAGAGCTCATCAGCGTGGCTTTACATGGCCACAATATTCTTGGACAAAGTCCCTGCACCTTAGCTTTCAACCTCCTGGGACTTAAGGACTCCTTGGCCTCGTTTTCCCTCTTCAATTTGCCACTTGTCAAACCACCAGCCGGAATGCTTGATATTGCATTGCCGGACACTATCACTCCAAAGGTTGGGTTTTACCAGGGCCAGGCAGTGCAACATTCAGCAGTACGCGCCAGGCCATTGTCACGCCTTCGAAGCATAAATGCGTCACGGGTTTCGTAATGTATGTATTCCGCCTCAAACAGCTGCGGGAGCGCTGACGCTGTACTTGGTAAGGAACTCGGCGTCGTTGGCCATTTCCTCCTTGACCTATGGGTTTGTCAGCATTGTTCAAAGCGAAAATGCGAATGCGGCTTACAATATCCAGTCCACCAACAAGCTCGCCATCGATCCAGAGCTGCGGGTATGTTGGCCAGTCCGCAAATTCCTTGAGCCCCTGTCTAACTTCGTCGTCGGCAAGAATGTTGAAGAAGCCATACTTGACCGAGTTGTCGCGAAGTAGTCCAACCAATTGTCTGGAGAAGCCGCACTGAGGAGAGCTGGGTGTGCCTTTCATAAAGAGCATGACGGGTGCAGCCTTCACGAGGTCCCCAAGACGTTTGAAGAGCTCCTCCTTCTTCTTCTCGGGATCTTGCTCCTCGGCTTCGGCATCGTTGGTATCGATACCGTTTTCTGCGCTTGCCTCTACATTCTGACCAGATTGCTTTGCTTGTGTCTCGATCGCCGTGCGCACCTTTACGGCACTACTGCCACTCACAGTCTCGACAACTTGGCCGTTCCTTAAAAGGACAAGGAAAGGGACAGCAGTGACATCGTACGTCTCGCTGAGGTCGCTCAGATCCTCTGCATTGATAGAAACCCACTTTGTGGTAGGAGGTTCGGTGACTGGATATTCGGAAGCGAGGGTCGACAGGACGGTGGCCATTTGCGCGCATGGTGCGGCCCACGGCGCATGGAACGATGCAACGACGAGGGTAGTGGAAGGGACAGAAGTGAGCAGCTGTTCCCACTCGGGGATACTGTGGATTTCTGTGATGGTAGACATTTCGGTGATGGTGAGATGGATGCGTCAGGGTTTCGATCAGATAAGAGAGAGAAAGAAACAGTCGGAGTCGAGTTAGTTTAAGACAATCCGGTCAGTAGCAACTCGTTACGGAGTAATCTCCACGGGATTTTGGGGGGCAAAGGTTCAATTTGGCGGGGTACTAATACTGGTATCCAATGACAGGCAAGGTGTAGGAAAAGGAGGGAAAGGCAATTCTCTACCTAGGTATGTAAGAGCACGGCACTTAGGATTTGGGAATATGATTCAAGGAAGAACTCCAGTAAAGCTTAGAACACATAAGTCAATGCTTTTATGAAAATTACTCGCACTTATTATCAACAAAGAAAATCAGGGTCTCTCGGTTTTCACAAACCCAGAGGGACAATCATATACGGAGAGAGGAGGGGCAACAGATTGTGCAAATAGAAAAATGCCCTTGCGTCATTTCCTTTGGTTTAGTTATCTTTATGCCTGGTGGATAACATCAGCCCTCCGCTGCCGGAGCCGGATACTTACATGTATCCCTGCTAGATGCATTCTGATGTGTAATGCTGACATTGACAGCTCCCATCGCTATAACCAGTCAACAGCTCATCAAAGCATCACAACGGAGCACACAACGCATACAAGCATGAACAGCACAGCTTGGCCCCGCTCAGCCCACTGTAGACCAGCTATCGGTAGACCGCCCCAAGGTTGGGCATTCTTTAAACTACCAACATTAGGTCACTGGCGCAGACGCCGTACGAAGCTACATCATCAGCCACACTCCGAGAAACCCACTTCAGGGATCTTTTACTGTTATGGTTTCCATAAGGTAGTCTCTACCCAAAGTTCCCACCGTCCCCCGATCTACGTCCAGTTTCCATTCCCAACTTCTCCCAAATACAGCTCCCACAGCAATATCTCGACGCTGTGCGATACCAGGCGGCAGGAGAATAGATCACGATAATCCTTCCCCTGGCTACGCCTCCGGAACTTATATCTTCTCTCTCCGTGTGGAGCTGCCACCGCCGCAGCAACGGTGCCAACGTCACCCCCAACCTCCGCCATCCTAGCTCGTCAGCTTCAGCTTTAAGTCTACCTGACTCCGTCCTAACACCTCAAGAATTCCCAAGATGGCATCTCTCAACACCTCGATAAATGGCCCGTCCATTAAGAGCAGTTACAACAGTGTAGTTAATGGTACCCCGCCATCCTCGGACTCTCCCACTCATGCTCATTGGGCCCTTTTCTCGGTCCAGGCCCCTCTTTTGAATGCCTTCCAAGACAGCGGAGCCAAGGAGAGTATTCTCAAAGTCCAAGGAACAGGCGGTACGTTACACAAGGTGATGTCTATCATCCCATCAGCCCGCTAACATATGTATGCAGAAAGCGACCTCGCCGATCTGATTGAGGACTTTAGCGAAGGGCGCATGCAATTCGCATTTGCCAAGGTCAAGGACCCCAACAGCGGCCTTCCCAAGAACATATTGATCGCATGGTGCGGAGGAGGTGTTCCTGAGCGAACCAAGGGCTACTTCACCAGTCATCTTGCTGCGGTTTCCAAGATTCTCCACGGATACCATGTTCAGATTACCGCTCGCTCCGAGAGCGATCTCGAAATTGACTCCATCATGCAAAAGGTGGCCGATGCTTCCGGCGCCAAGTACTCAGCTGGAAGCTCAGACAGTCCTCGTCCTGCTGCACCTCCTCCTGTCAAGACCAAGCCTGTCTTCACCCCGACAGCCTCCAGCCGTGCCAACCCACTCGTCGCTGCTCGATCGAAAAAAGAGGAAAATGTCGATGAGGATGGGTGGGGTGCTGATGCTCCTCCTGTCACGAGGACTCAGATCGAAAAGGTCGAGTCTGCTTACAAGCCTACAAAGGTCAACATTGCTGATCTCAGCAAGCAACCGACGGCGACTACTAGCGGAAGCGCCCCCGTCAAGCGCGACGACACACCAGATGACGTGGTGAAGGGCGGTTATCAACCCATTGGCAAGGTCGATATTGCTGCTATTCGTGCTCAGGCTCAAAAAGACCAGGATGACAGACCAACTCCTGTGAAGGGATCCTACGAACCCGTTGGAAAGGTTGACATTGCTGCAATCCGGGCACAGGCTAAGCCTGTTGCCTCGGAGAAACCTCAAGAGGACGAGTCTCGACCTGTGTCGGAACGCATGTCTGCTTTCTCTCAGCCAGCTCAGTCGGAACGTCTAACATCCCTTCCTAAACCTAAGGTCGCCAACAAGTTTGGTGGCGCAGGAAGCTTTTCAGGCACAAAAGCTCCCACACCCGGCGGTTTGGGCTTTGGAGCTCCCTCTCCTGCCAAGTCTGCCCCTGTTGGTGCTGCAAGCCGTACGTTTGCTGATCAAGGCGGAAAGACTCCTGCACAACTATGGGCCGAGCGAAAGGCTAGGGAGAAGGGGGAAGACATTGCCAGTGCTCCCGCCCCTGGCCCTGTTGGTAGTACTTCTCCTGTTCAGCCACAGAAGAGCGGAAGCGAGTGGAAGAGTGGCTACTCTGGTAAGAGCTGGGCACCAGTGCAGACCGGTGATTATGGTCGCGGTGTACCTGGACAGATTAGCCAGGAAAACACAGGCGAGCAACCTGAGGATACACCAGCATCGCCATCAGGTGTGTCAGCTCTACGAGACCGTTTCAAGGACACTGCCCCTATCAGCGCAGGAGCCCCTCCCCCTCCCGCTGCTCGCCCTGCAGAGGACGACACTACACCTCCGCCTGTTCCTAGCGGTCGACCATCGGGAGGCTTTGCCCTTCCCGGGCTGCCTAGCCGACCAGCACCTGCAGATGAGCAGGACGACGAACGGGAAGACCCCTCCGCTTACCAAACAGCTGCAGAGCGTGAGAGATCCCCCTCGCCCCCTCGCGTTGCTGTTCCAGTCAGCCGTGGACCTGTGCCAGAAGTCGGCACCCCGCCTGAGCAGCGTGCTCCACCTCCTATCACTCCTAACCAGATTGATGTACCTAAAGAGTCTGATCTCGCAGACGATAAGGAGGTCTCATCTACCGCCCGTTTTGCTGGCGGTGCGGCTGCAGGTATCGCCGTAGGGGCTGCTGTCGGGGTTGGAGCTGCTGCTGCTGCTGGCGCTCTCGAGCGTGAGCCTAGCCCAGAGCCAGAGTCTCATCGCGCTCCTGAACCCGCAGTTCAGCCAGCTCAAGAGTCTCAGGGAGGTTATCGTGCCGTGATCCAATACGACTACGAGAAGGCTGAAGACAACGAAATCGACCTGCTCGAAGGCGATATTGTCACTAACATTGACATGGTAGATGAAGATTGGTGGATGGGCACTAACTCGCGAGGTGAGAGCGGCCTATTCCCTAGCAACTATGTTGAACTGGTGGGAGATGACGAGTCTGAGCAACCGGCTGCTGCTGCTGCGGCGGCGGCGGCGGCGCCTCCTCCACCACCTGTTGCCGAGCCCGAGTCCGAGCCCGAGCCTGAGCCTCAAGCTCCGGAGCAGCAGGCCGGCCACACGGCTGTTGCCCTCTACGATTACGAGGCGGCAGAAGATAATGGTAAGATCCACACTCACGCTAAAGAGCCAGTTACTAAATCCTACTTGCAGAATTGAGCTTCCCTGAAGACGCTACAATTACCAATTTGGAGTTCCCTGACGAGGATTGGTGGTTTGGACATTATGCTGGACAAGCCGGTCTATTCCCTGCCAATTACGTGCAACTCAACCAGTGATCTTCGGGCGTGCTTTATTATCAATAAATGAGGCGAAAGGGAGGTATTAAGCCTTTGGGGGTGGGGAAAAACTTGACAGTAGATGAAAGAACGCTATCAGCTCGCGTACAGTTTCAAAACAAATGATTCAATGTTCTATATTCATATCAATTGGTTATGTCGATAGTATTTGATACAATAGCTATTGCCGTGTACTTGGTAACGATAAGCTACGCCCATCGATCGGTCAGTATGCTCGAATGTTGAACCGCACTCGGCTGTTCAGTTCGGTTATTGGACCTTTTTGTCCTCATAATGCCACGTCCACCATCTCCGCGAGAGAACGCAATATATTAATTAACCGAGGAACAAGGTATTCGTAAAGGCTTTTCCAAATTGATTGAAGAGCTGTCATGATTCTCGGAGTTTTCATAGAGCCACGAGCGGGCTTATTATATATATCGTGGGGATCGTATTTACTTGGTTTGCTGAGTCATGCTGCTTAAAAGAGGCAGTCACAGCAATCGATGCTAGAAGGCGACACACATTAGTATGTATTCGCTTCGGTTTGGTTTTGTGCATGCGCAGAGCTCAATCGGTACTAGTCAAGAGCCTCCAATAGTTGATGACGCCAATGACTTCACGAGAGTTGACTTACCAGCACTCGCATCCCTCTTCAGCAACACAGCAACAGCACATGGCCGCCAGACAAGCTGTCAAGCAGCCGCCGCCGCCGCGCTTGCCACCACTTTGTTGAGGAGGTGCTTGTTGGTATTGCATGGGAGGTTGACCTTGGGGTGGACCGTAATATTGCCCTTGAGGGGGGCCATACTGTCCCTGGGGAGGGCCATAC